>JNBR01000087.1:46192-63994 GCA_002081595.1 Achlya hypogyna | reverse complement strand
TGTCGCGCGCGGCACGGGCAGGCGCGGTACCTTCACGTGTGCCGGCAGCCGCCACGCGGTGCGCAGCGACGCTACGAGCACTTGCGCATCAGCGTCGGTGTCCAAAAGCGCAAAGTCCCGCGGTGCGGACGTCCGCCCGACGGCCCGAAGCATTGCCACGCGCGATGCAACGAACGGCACAAATGGAGATCCCGCAGCGTCCTGGGCGTCGCTCACGAGGCGCAAAAAGGCTGCAAGCGCGTCGGAGGCCTCGGCGTCAGCCGGCGTCGCGGGCTCAAGAAGCCGGGTGAGGTCGCCTATCCGCGCCTGAGCCCTGGCTTGCATCGCAGCGGGTGCCTGTTTCCGAGAGGTACTGATGAAGGAGCTCTGTGGCAGGGAGCTCCATGGCGCGGGCCCGGAGGCGGTCGAAGAGCGCGAGGAAGGCCGCAAGGGGCGGCTCAGTCGCGGCGTAGGCGGCCAACGCGTCGTACAGGTGGACGTGGCTACGGCGACTTGAGGCAAAGGCGGCATTGGTAGCGTACCGCGCGAGCGACTGCTCGACGACCTCGGCGAGAGCGACGGGCGCCAGGCGCAGGTAGGTCGACGCTTGCAGCAGCGCAAAGAGATGCTTCGAGTCTGTCGGCGCCGCAAGTGCCTGAAGGAGCGCGTAGCACGCACGGACGGCCTTGTGCGCGAAGAGGTCGGTGCGCTCGAGGGACGTGGCGGGCACGCCGGCCGCCGCCAGTCGCGCGAGCATCTCGGGAACGGCCGCTGCCTCGCCAGCAACGAGCAGCATCCTCTGCGACAGCGTCAGATGCGTCCTCGGCACCGCGTACCTTGTGCGCGGCCACGTCGGCGGCCGCTTGCGCCACCGCGTGCTTCACTTCGTCTTGCGGCGTGGCGAAGACCCGAAGCTGTACCGCATCCACTGTCGTCACTGGTGCACCAGCGAAGAGCTGCTCGGCCAAGGCGCGCAGGGCCGGACGCGGGTGGAAGTGCGCCGTCCAGTCCTCGCACACTGTCTCGAGGTCTGTGCCGGCGAGGAGCCTACGACGCAGGGTGAGGTCGCCGCACGCTGCAGGAGCGTACCGCAGCAAATCGTCGGCGGGTTCCGCTGTAAAGACGAGCCACGGCTTGTCGTTGGTGGCGTGCATCATGTGAGCAAGCAGCTGCGGCTCGTGAGCGCCAACACCGCGGCGGAAGGTACCTGCAGGGCGGCGGGGGTCATCTGGTCGAGATCGTCGACGACGAAGCGCTGTATATGGTCCAGCGACGCATGAAGTAGAAACGGGTGCGCGTCTGCGAGCTGGAGCGCATCGAGGACGACGCCGTCCCGCGTGTTGGTGTGGGCGGCATGCAGGACGTCGCGGTAGGCGGCGTAGGCGTTGCAGAGATCGATTTGCGCGGCTTCGTAGTCGGCCACAGCAGCAAGCGAGCGCTTCGACGGTGCTGTTGCCGTCCGAAGGTGCTCGGCGTAAGTCTCTGGAGAGACGCCGTGTCGTTCGAGGGCCTCGAAGCATCGGAATGTGTCGGCGACGGCGTTGCGCAACATCGGCGCCGACTTGTGGCTTCGGAAGCTGCGGCGCGGGATTTGTTCCAAATGGTCGAGGATGAAGACCCTGGCCTCGGCCGAGGTCAATAGTTTCTACGCCGTTGGGATCGTCCTCGATCAAGATAGACGGTGACGCTACCTCGGATGATGTATGGGCATAGACGTCGCGGAATCGACCACTCCACTCGCCCATGGAGATAACCTCCGCGCCGTCGCGAGAGCCGAGGAACCCAATAGGCGAAGAGTCGTCGACGTACCGGCGCAAGCTCGTCTCGAACGCTTGTGGCGTTAATCCGAGCGTCGGCGACGTCGCAGTGGTCAACACAGCCGCAGCACAAGTGGTCTTGCCAGTCCCTGGGAAGCCGCGGACAATAGTGACGCGCCCTGGTGCAGCGTGCGCAACTAGGCGGCGCTGGTCCTCGGAGAGCGTCTGCACCGACGAGAGCGCCCGCATCGATGCCGATCGGCGCGGAAGCACCAAGCGCCGGAGCATCGCGAGCCAAGGTCACAATGACACTTGATTGGCCGAAAATCTACCTACTTGACCCAATCAAATCAATCCCGGATGAACATGACAATATTTATGACCAAATGACGTCATAGCGTCGTCAGACGTGCAACTGGAGCAAGCGCTGAGGCCTCCACAGGTCCGCGATGCCGCGTCGCTTAGTGCCTTCCAAGGCCGAACTCACCCCCGTGTGCTTGCGACGGCCGCACTGGCGTCTCGAAGAGAGCTCGTAAAGTATGCTACGTCTAGCACACCTTTCACCTTGAGTAGCGACGGTTTGAACGCCTGAACGCGAGCGCTCACAAGCTCCTTGCGTCATGAGCGCGCGAAGTTGCGATGCTTCAGCTTGCGCGTGGGTGCAGGGGCACTTTTCGTGCAGCTGTGTCTGCCTTTTGTAATGGACGTCGCAGCGTGTTCCCTCCCCTCGACCATCTCCACCTTTCAAGTTAGCGAAATAGGAGCTTGCGCCCTGCAAAGACAGGATTCAATGCCTTCAAGCGAGCAGAGGCGCGGCCCTCACGGGCATCGATTCCCTTCTCCAAGCGTAGGACGGTCACCAAAGAAGCGCAGGAACTTAGTGGAAGAAGGGCTCGATCAGCCAGCACGCTACATGGCAACCGTGCGGCGGAAGTCGTCGAGCTCGTCAGGCGACAGCGGCGTTGCAAGCATGTGCTGGCTGAGGCGGTGGCGCACCGACCAGATCGGTGAGCAACCCTGGTCCGCACCAGAGTAGTACTCGAGGCGCAGGATGCCCTTGCGCGGCATCGTGGCCTCGTTGGTCCACTGGGCGTTGAGCTTCCAGCCTGGGATCGTCGTGTCCAGCGACCACCCAAAGGTTTCGCCGACCCAGTTCTCTCCCTACGTGCCAACGTCATCTCCCGTCGGGCAACGCACGCACGGGCTCAGCGAGCGCGAGGTCGATCAGGTACTTCGTCACTTGGCGCTCCTCGTAAATGGCCATGTCGAGCTCGTAGTACATCTCGGGGATGAGCGGCGTCCAAACATTGAGCCAACCCAGGCGATGCAGGCCTATCTACCCGTATCCTCAAGCAGACCTAGCCGTGCGTACACTGAGCGACCTCGTCTTCGGTCAGCACCGCTTCGATCTACCGCCGCCGCCCCGAGTCGGCTTGGCATCAGCGACTTTTCTCTACCTGATAAAAGTTGTGCAAGTCCAAGAGTCGGTCGAACAAGAGCACAACCGCGTCGATCCGGGTTGCCTGAAACGCCGGCGGCCACTGAAGGAGAATGGCTTTGGCCTGGCTTGTGACCACGAAGCGCGAGCATAGTGCAGCCTGGAGCTCCATGAGCAGTCGCCGCGCCGTGAGCACCAAGTCGCCGTTTTCGCCCGGCCGTGTAATGGCGGCGCGGTCCACGACGGCGGGGCCGCTGTGCTTGGCGTCACGCAGCGCTCGTAGCCGACTGTAGACGCGTGGCGAGCGCTGAACGATCTCTTTCCCTCGCTTTCGCCAAGGGGGGACGTCAAAGTGCGGGTCCATCTGGAGCTTGGCCAGCACCTGGGCGAAGCGCGTCGCTGAGAGCGGTGCCGTGCCCTTTGCTGGTCGAACGCGGTGAACGAAGTCGAACTCGAGCACCCCGAAGTGCCATGTCAGCATCTTGGCGTCGATGAGGATGGGGCTGCCGCTGTGTGTGGCGTTCCGGAAGCAGCGCTCCTCCGTGGGCTGGTCGTGTCGCTTGGGCCACTCGAGCGCGCACTTGTTGTGCATTTCAAGCAGCTTCTTGGCCGTGCTGCGGTCAAGCGCGTCCGAGAGGTCGAGTTTGTAGTGGTCTGAAGCCATGCCCACGATCGGACCGTATGCCTGCAGGAGCAGGTGCTGCAAGCGAATACGCGAAGCTTCGCTGAGGTTGGCATCGATGAAGATGCAGGCGTTGCGGCAGTCGATCATATGCGGCAGCAGAGACGCCATGGCGTGAACCATGTCGAGTCCCTCCATGATGTGGTCGAGAATCGTTTGCGCTTGGGAGCTCGAGAGCACCATGCCCTGCTTGGCCACGTTGAGAAGCTGGACCTAGCGCAGACAATGCGTCCTAGCGTTGACGGCTCGAGACACCTTGTTGGAGTTTTCTTTTATGTTGCGCAGGAGGTGTTCAAGTCCCACGACCGAGAGGCTCTCCGCTTCGATGGCGTCTGCCGGCAGTCGCAAATCGACGAAATCCACAAGCCTACAGCACAGCCTTCGTGACGCGACCAAAGATAACGGCGCACCACTGGCCAGCGCTTGGGATCTCCAGCGGCTCGTTTGTCGCAAGGTCGACGACTTGCCGCACCGACTGCGCCTGCAGCTTGAGCTGTGCCTGAGCGTCCAGCCACGACATCATTTCGACAAACTCGTTTATCTCAATCGTGCCCGTGCCATCAAGATCGTAGCGGGCGATGAGCTTGTGCACGTCGGCCTCCCGTGCGTCGAAGCCAAGACGCCGCATGCCCCGCGCCAGCTCGGTTTCGTCGATGGCGTTAGAAGCGTCGGCGTCGAGCTTGCGGAAGAGGTTTTCCAACTCATCGCGGCTGCAATGGGTGTGCGGCGTCGGCGGCTGCGTTATCTGAAGCGCGACGTGGACGGCCACAGGCCCAACATACGTCGATGGCCTCCGAGAGAGCGGCTGGGGCAACGACGGCGGGAGGTACTGGATTGACTTGAAGCGGCAGCCGTTCTTGAGCGTCGCGCAGCGCACGAGCTCAATGGCGATGGAGCGCTCGTACGGCACCGCAAGGTTCAACTCGTACTTGCCACTCACATCGTCCGGGTTGAACTTGCTGGCGTTGTGGACGTGGACATCGAAGTTGCAGCGCTCCATGGATAGATGCAAGCGCTTGTTGGGGCACTGGGCCACGGCGTGGAAGAGCGATCGCCCGCCCTGGCTCCCGAGCGGGTTGCCGTCGAGCGTCAAGTGCGTGAGCCGCTCGTTGGCTAGAATCGTCTGCGACAGCACCAACGCCGCCTGCGCCGAGACGTTGTTGTCGGCGATGTCGACGCGCTCAAGCTTGCTGCCACCGTTGCTGCCCAGAGCGACCCCCAGCGCTGCAGCGCCGACCTCGCCGATCGCATTGTACGCCAGAAGTAGCTCAAGAAGGGACGAGTTGGCTGCAAGGGACTGCCCCAGTGCCGAGGCGCCCCGCAGACGCAGCGTGTTCCACGACAAGTCGAGAGACCGCAGTGTGCGGTTCACGCGCAACATGGCGCCGATGGCTTCGCCGCCCACAAGGACAGACGCATCCTTGCGCCGGCGCTCGTGCGACCCGAGCAGGTTGTGCGAGAGGTCGAGCAGATGGACGGACGTGTTGGTATGCAGTGCGCGGACCTAAGGACTCTGTTACTCTTTTGTGAGCGGAAGCGGTGCCCCACGACGGGGCCGATCTCGATGTCGTCTACGTCGGCGCGGCTCAGGCGCAGCTCTTGGAGAGCGCACGACTGCTCCGCTAGGTACGCTGCGAGGGCGTTTATCGCTTCGCCGTCGAGCTTGTTTTCTGACAGGTCGAGCACGACGATCTCGGGCTTGGTGGTGAGGGCTGCGATGACGCTAGGGAGCCCCGCGTCCGTGAGGCGGTTGTTGCGCAAGTTCAAACTGTCGTGGACTGTTAACTGATCTGCCAGCGTGGACAGAGGTGCTACCTTGTGACGTTTGGGACGCCCCCGATGGCTGCTGCCCAGACGACGGCGACGTCGTCCCCGATGCCCATGTGGCTCACGTTGATTTCCTGGGAAATCGTCGAACGCAACAGCAGGCCCGCGCTCGGAAGCACATTCTTCGTGAGGCACTGCGCGGCGAACTCGTGCCGCGCTGTGAATGGGTCGGTGAGCATCGTGTCGAAGTCTGGCTCATCATCGCACTGACGTCGATATGATTCCTCGCGTTTGTCGTAGCATGCGCACCTCGGGCACCACAGCGCGATAGGCGTCAAGGTCGATCTCCGGGAGCCGCTGGCAGTCGCGGGGTATCACTTCCTTGTACTGGCGCCGCACCATGGCGCGAAAGAGCTCCGCAAACGCAGGTTTAGCTGTCTTTCCGCCATACCGAGGGTCAGTGTTGGTGCGCGCGAGGTTATCTTCCGGGCTGGCGACCAATACACCGTTGCGTGCAGCCGGCGGATCTGGGAACTTAAGGCCCGTGAACTTAAGAAACTTCTCCTCCGGCGTCAGACTCGCCGTGAGAGTGCTCGTTGCGATCATCGTTGTGTGTGGTGCAATCGACCTGCAGACTGCATGAGCGTCTGGTGCACATGAGGAGTCCCACCCGACGACACTTTTGGGGAGGCACCACGACGAGTGGCGCAAGCGGCGAGCGCTCGCGGTCCGCCGCGGCTGTGGCTGCCGCTGCATGGTGGACGATTGCAACTGCTCCGAAACTGCCACTCAAAACTGTTGGCTAGAATCACCCAATGTGCCCTGCGACGCCAGATGGTTTGCATTGGGCAAGATAGCACTTCATCAAAGAAACAAAGCTGAAAAATGGAAACGCGTCCGCACCTGGTGCAAGTATGGTGCACCAGATCGGTCGCTGGCGCTCCAGTGCCTGTCGTATGCGCCATAGGGAGCGGAGTCCGTACAAGTTGGGTGATTTAAATGCGTTGGGCCCAGCTGGGCAGAATTTTATACCGCCGCGCGCCAGTTCCATTCAAATCGCCAGCTTGGAGCACGCAAACGATTAAAAAAGTGGCCAATTGCGGTCGAGAGCCTGGGAGAATGGATATCGAATCTCGACAGGATGCAATAAATAAGAAAAACTGGCCGCACTTCCGACCGTCTGCCTCGACGAGGACGAGCTTGACGACCACGACGTCTTCCTTCATGTCCGGTAAGGGGACTATCGTCGATGCCTCCCATCATCGTCGCGACGTAGGTGGCGTGGGGTTCTCGATGCCCGAGTACCCACGGAAGCGCAAGTCGACATCGGATGAATTTAACTTCTCGGACGATGGGATGCTTGATATGCCAGCCGTAACCACGGATGCGACGAACACGGCAAATGGAAGCAATGGCACGCTAACAGCGCGCGCCGAAACGGGATCTCTCAAGATCAAGATTCGGAGAACGGGCAAATCGCCGGTGTCCACCCCCATGAACAACGCTGCACCCGCGCCTACCGCAGCCGCTGGCACTTACAGTGCGCAGCCGACATTCCAACCACAAGCGGCCATGCCATTCTTTCCGCCCATGAACCCCCCTATCGGAGGCGCCTTCATGCCAATGATGCCCATGATGCCCATGCCCATGCCCATGCCCATGATGCCCATGATGGGGCTGTCGAACATGAGCCTTAGCACGCAGTCAAGCAGTTCCACCGACGCCCTTCAAGGAAACTCCATGCCAATTGTTGACCTTGGTCCACCACCGAGTGCTGCTCCAGCACTTAGCGTCGAGCACTCACTCATGGGTGGCGGCATTGAGACCCAAAACGTTGTAAACGTCGACACGCAGAACTTCGACTGGAACCGAAAGACGGCGGCCTCCCCCGCGAGCGAGCCGGTGGGCCGACCGCGATCCGAGTCGCTGCCCAACCTTGGCCTCCTTGACGGCCTCTCCTTACAGCGGGAGACGTCATTTTTCAAAGAAATATAGCTTGCAGGATCGTGTTTGTATTGTCCTTTCACTCGATCTTCTTGAGCGTCCAGAGGTCGTCGCCGAGGAAATGGCCGAGCTCAATCGCGATGCCCTTGTTCACGCTCCGGCTAGAACAGGACACTTAAGTACATGGCATGGAGAATCAAACGTACATGTCGGCAGTGGACATTTGCATGATACCAACGCCCATGGCGAGTTCCTTGCCCTCAGCCATGATCGCGACGGGCTCACCCTTGGCAATGTCTTCAAGCATCGCACCGCCCTTGGATGTGAGACCCGGAGCCATGATGTTCGCACCGGAAAGCACGTACGGGATTGCGCCCTTGTCAGCGCGCACCTGCTTCATGAGGTTCGGGAGCTTGTGCAGAAGCTTGAGAGTCGGAAGGAACGGGCCATCGCGCATGTTGAAGAAGAGGGGCGTGCCGTCTTCGGCCACAACGATCTGGAGGTGCTCCGTGCCGGAGCACTTGGCAACGAGCAGCGGGGCCTTCTTCGGGAGCAACGCCTCCATGAGCTCACCATCGTTCGCTTCAAGTAGCGGGTACTGCTCCGAGATACGCTGGCAGATCTTGCGCTGCACGGACGTCTTCACCTTGCTGATGTTCGAGACATGCTCGTCGACGGAGAAGCGCTTGAACATGCTGGCCACAACTCGATTTGTCAACTTCCATTGGTTCCGCCCTCAAACTCAAACTCAATTCATTCTCAATAGTAGTCTGAAACATAATACATTCTCCTTGTTGACCCTTGCATCCTGTAGGTTGCTACTGCTGCACACGATCTGAAGCAGACTCTGAGAGGGGTTCTATGCAGCTACGTACTCACTAGTTTCGTCGGTCTTGAGCTCCTGGGCAACCGCCCCGGCGAAGAAGGTGTCGTCGCTGGAGATGCTTGCATTTCAACATTTTTAGCCAATCCGTTTGCCGCTTCTCAATTAGACCAATAAAATGCCTTCCATTTTGACCAATGCGTATCGTCAGTGTGTCCAACTCGACTCCAGGTCTATTTCTCCAAGCAGAAAGTTGTGACCATGCCCGAGCCATGACGATTGCGATCATGAATACATATATAAGACGACGATGGCATCCATTCCAATGAAGCTCCTTGCGCGGCAGCCTTCCGGCCATCACAATACGGCGGTGTACCTCATTCCTTTCCATTCTTGTGCAGTGTATTTCGTTATTGCATCAAACACTCTAGTTACGATGAGGGCGCGATCGATAGTACTTGTATAAATGCCACGCCATCGTCGTTGGCGTGGATCAACCGAGGTCGTACCGCCCGCTTACCATGCATTTGACCCAACACAAGCCGACACAATGCGTTAGTTTGCAGGTGTCGACTACTAATTAGTCGTTTACAACTAACTAAACGTATGGATTGATGCAAAATCGCAACGATTTCAGTTGGCATCTCGGCTTCGATGACATCCCGCAAGCTTCGAGTGCTCTGCCTGTAGCTTCCGTTGCCGCCGCAGGACTAAAAAGCGTCGTAGGCATGGCTGGCGCACAAGCAACAAGGTCCTTCAGGTCCAGATGGTCGGGCTCCAGCAAGCACTTGGCGGCAAAGACGGCGTCGAGTTCGTAAGCCTCAATGCCCCGTTTCCAGCTAAAGGCCCCGCGCATGCCGAGGTCGAGACCTTCTTCGGCAAGGCTGGGCACTACTACGAATGGTGGGACCACGTCGAGGAGCCCGCGACGGACACAACCCCGAAGCGCAACCATTACGTCGGCTTTCCGCGCTCCCTCGCCTTCCTCCAGGGGCAGGTGGATGCACTCGGTCCGTTCGATGCCGTCCTGGGCTTTTCCCAGGGCGCGGCCATGACGACGCTGCTCACGGCTCACTACCTGGCCCAAGGTGCCGTGCCGTACAAAGCCGTTATGCTCTTCTGTGGTCTACTTCCCCGCGACGCCATGCCCGAAGCCCTGCGCATCGCTGACGGCAACTACCACCTGAACATCCCGTCACTGCACGTGCTGGGCGAGGTTGACCCGATCTTCTCGTGGGGCCAAAAGCTCGTTGGCGCTTACGAGAGCTCAACGCGCAACGTGTACATCCACCCGGACGGACACAAGTTCCCGACGCTACCCAAGGGCAATGCCATGTACACCGAGATCGCGGCCGCGCTTCGCGCTGCTTGCAAATAGCGAACGACTGTCAATACACATCGGCGTGCATGTATCTAGACGAGATTCGGGCTCGAGGGCGCTTGCAGCCGTAAGGTAAAGATGCCTTTGTCGAAACACATCCTGCAAGGAGGCCACCGCCTTGGCGCCAGTCACATGACTGGTCGGCGTCGACTGTCAATGGCTTCATCGGCAGCAGGCACATTGAGCTGGTGGGCAGGTCGATCGCCAAAGGGTCGCTAATACCCTAAGGCACCAGCTGCTCATGAACGCATACTCGCCCACGGACCCGTGGGTTCCATCGGTCACCTGCGGCTACACATATCGCCGGATTGCACAGCGCAGGGACGCCAGCCAAAGCACACAAACACTGTCTTGCGATTACTGGATCTGGTATTCCTTCTGAAGCCAGGCCTTGACGGCGTCAATGTGGCCTTGGACCGCAGCCGCGCTAGTGCCTCCGGGTACGTTCTTGCGCTCGACGCTTGCATCGAAGTTCCACACATCGGCCACGTCCGGGGCGAAACTCGGATGCAGCGACTGAAGCTCCGCGAGCGTGAGGCTGCTCAGCGGCTTGTTGGCTTCCTCCGCGAGTCGGACAGCGGCGCCCGCGACGTGGTGCGTCTCGCGGAACGGAACACCCTTGCGCACGAGGTACTCGGCGAGATCCGTGGCCAGCATCTCCGTGACGAGGAAGGCGCGCATCTTGTCGCCGTTGGGCGTCAGCGTCGCAAGCACGCCGGCCGCGATCTGGATGCAATCGACCATACTGTCAATCACGTAGAAGAGAGCGGCCTTGTCCTCCTGAAGGTCCTTGTTGTAGCTGCGCGGTAGACCCTTGAGCGTGATCATGAAGCCGTTGAGGCGGCCGATGATGGCGCCCGACTTGCCCCGGAGCAGCTCGAGCGCGTCTGGGTTCTTTTTCTGCGGCATCAAGCTGCTTCCTGTGCTGTAGGCGTCGGCCATGGTCACGAATTTCTACGGGACCACGCATGAGTCTTCAAAGATCGACGAGTCTTAGTGGACGCACCAGGGTGTTGTAGATGATCAGATCCTCCGAGAGCTGTGAAAAATGCAGCATTGTCATGGACGCCCAGAACATGAGTTCGACGATGAAGTCACGGTCGCACACGGCGTCCTACAAGAGTGTGAACCTCGGGAGGAATACACAGGCCTTACGAGACTGTTGGGGGAGATGCGGGCAAACCCAAGCTCTGTGGCAAGGAGAGTACGATCGATGCTGAATGAATGTCCTACGAAGACGAAGGTCAATGATACGTCTTGAAGAGACGGGAGTACATACCGGCAAGAGCACCGCTACCAAGCGGCAAGACATCGACGCGCTTCGTGAGATCAGTCAGCCGCTCGACGTCGCGCTGGAGCGCAGCAACGTGCGACATAATCCAGTGCGAAAACCGAATCGGTTGCGCTGGCTGTAGGTGTGTGAAGCCCGGTAGCAATAGCGTCATGTGCGTCTCAGCGAGATGCGTGGCTACTGCAAGAAGCTCGCCCATTTGGTGACTTAGCCCCTTGACCGCGTCTTTGACGTAGATGCGCACGTCGGTGGCAACCTGATCGTTGCGACTCCGGCCCGTGTGCAGCTTGCCTCCCGCACTGCCAATGAGTTCCGTGAGACGGCGTTCGTTCGCCGTGTGAATGTCTTCATCACCTGGGCAGACTGCAAACTTGCCGGCAGCCCACTCACCATGGACGAGGTCAAGGCCAGACTGGATCTGGGCATTCTCGTCCGCCGTGATAACGCCGGCAGCACAGAGGGCCGTTGCATAGGCCTTGCTGCCCTGGATGTCGGCAGCCCACATGCGCTGGTCAACGCTGAGGCTCTCGTTGAACTTGTTCATGACCGGGTCGAGCGCGCCGCTGAACCGGCCGCCCCAGAGTTTCTTGGATGTCATCGGATGCGTGGAATTGAAAATGAGATCCAATTCCAAATCTTGGTTGCCGGATAAAATGACCGGATAAATGGATTCCCGTGAACCCATTTTTGGCCAATCCCATGCAAGTTGAAGTGGTCATGTTGGCCACAAGAAACGCCGTCGCCACCGCAAGCATCTTTCCCTGGTGGACAGAGGAGGACGCTGGGCGTAGGGCAATCACGACGCTGGGCGTAGGGCGATCACGACGCGGACGTTGCTGCGTAGTTACTTAGGAAGTCTGAGTGAGAGCTCTTGATAGCCCACAGTACTTAAAACAAACGCAAAAATCACATTTGACGCGTTGTAGACTTCGAGTTGTAGATCCCCAGTGCACGCACGGACTGGGGGTTTGTCGGGCTCGCCATTGCAGGAGCATTGGCATTTCCACCAAATCCGTCCTCTTCGCCAAGACGGAAAGGGCACCGCCGAATAGTCAATAAAAACGTACGAAATTCACCACCCACGTATTGATTTTGCTCCAGCTACAACACTGTTGCCCATCCAAAGCCAGCTCTCCCTACGGCTGTCGCCGCGTGGTTGGCGGTGCGTAAAAGGCCAATGGTTGCACAACGATCAAGCTTATGTACGGCCTTAAAATGCACACTTGGGCAGCGAAACGTTGCTCAGAAGCTAGGCATGAAGTCTACAGCGTGCTGGAAATGAGGTTGGGATCTCGAGCTGGTTTAAAATGTAGCTCTCGATAAGGGTTTTGACACCTGAAGCGTCGATAAACTGGCACTTAAAACAAATCCAAATGATCTGAAGTACGATTTGAACTGCGGCACGGTACAGGCATGACTTTGCAACTGCCCACACGCTGCGGACAATGAAGGATGTGCCAAACATTATATAGCGTGCACCCGGAGCTCTAGAGCAGACTGCACCAGTAACGTAATACAAACGCTGCAGACCCTGTCGAGCATTTCGAATAGCACGTGACGAGGATTGGAGGAAAGACTGTGGAACATGCACGAGTTCGTGTGTAAGTAGACAGCCATCTGCGGCCGCAAACTGGTGCGCTTGCGGCGGCGAGACTGTACACAGGCGGGCGAAGTTACAAGTCAGCGCCACCACGGAGTCCTCCTCGGAGTGCTCGAGATTGCGACGCGCGCTTTGGTCGCCTCGACGAGAGCAGTTTGACAGCACCATTGCAAGCAGCAGCGGGATGCACGCGGCGCTGATGAGGGCTGCCACAGCGTGCAGGACGATTGCATCCATGTTGAAGCAAATCATGGCGATATTGCTTTTTAAAATTGGCTCGATCTTCAGCAAAAAACGGTTACATAATATTCTATTGGGGAATAAACGAAGTCATTCCTCGTACAGGCCGATTGCAGCAGCGGGTTTAAAGGCGACATGCACGCAGTCAGCGAGCAGGGTGTCCGCGCAGCGAACTGAATACAAGCATCGCATATGAAGCGTGCTGGGTGCTAGCTACAGTGCGGACTACACTGGTAGCCGCGACGAGACTAGGCATGGCCGTTTTGTCGATATCCTCCATGGCTCGCCCAGGCGATGTTGCCGCTCAAATTCCTCCACCGCGCCACCAACATCAACGGCGCCACACTCAGTAGAAACAACGAGGTATTGAAAACAGCAACGGGGGCAGGCGCCAGTTGTGATATGTCGGTGCGCCGGCTGCAAGTCTTCGAGCAGCGTCGCGCACTTCTTGGCCTGTGCATACGTGCAAAAAACCAGGTGGTCGTCCCGCGCCAGCAATCCCACCGGACCGGCTGAGGTCGCCTTGTTGGCATTGCCGTCGTGGCTATCGACCGTGAGCGCTGGCGGGCGCACCAGACCCACCTGAGCAGCACCAGCTCTTCCAAGGACAGCCCGTACGACGCCATTTCGCCAGGCGACGCTTCTGCGGGCGCTTTGCGCTTGGCGGCCTTGGGGCCGGTCGTGGCGGGCGCAATACCGCAGGCCTGCAGCTGCAGCTGGTGCTCGGTCGAGAACGATGAAGCACCCTTCTGCTGCAAGTAGGAGCGGAAGCGCCGACGAAGCATGTCAGTGCCGCCAAAGTACAGGTACTCGCGAAGCTGTGAGCACGTGCGCTCGTCGCGGACCATGATAAGCGTGCTGGTGCCGCCGCGGGGCGCCGCCGCGGACGGGGTGTCGCGGATCTCGCGCAGGAGGTCCTCGACCGCATGCCATATGGCGTTGGGCTCAAGCGTGAGCTCGATGGCGCTCTTCGTCTTGTTGAGCTGGTACAGCCGCTTCTTGGCCGCCGTGGGGAGGCGGTCAGCAGCGGCCGTGAACAGCCACGGGGATGGCGCGCGTTGTTGTCCGTTCTGTGCCTTTTGCACCAGGAGAAAGCTGTAAAACGTGATGGCGTCGTAGCGCGTCGAGTACGCGAGCAGCTGCGAGGAGTCAGCGGCGAGACGACCGGCGGACGCACCTGTCGAAGCACCGTGAGGTCCCCTGTGAGCTGCTTTGTCTTGTGCGGCAGGCGGTGCCAGATGGCGCTGAGCTACGGGGCGTCGGAGGCAGCCAGTGGGGTTAGCGCACCTGTTTCTTGAGCATGAACTCGAGGGCTTGGTGAGCTCCGTTTCGTCCAGGTCTTTGCAGCTGCGCTTGAGCTCATTGAGCGTGGCCTCGAGAGCGACAAGGAGCGCGGCTTGCATGTCTTTCATGGGCGGCGACAGCGCCACATCGATCTCGAAGACCTCGGGTTCGTGTTGTGCGAGGACCGAATGGATCACCATGTGGAAGCGCGGGTACAGAAGGAGTTTGCGCAGGTAGAGCAGCTTCATGGCCTGCTCGACCTTGTGAAAGCCGTTAGAGAATGCGTACGCGTCTTCGGAGAAAGCCTTGACGAAGCCCGACCGGTTGGACTCACGGAAGAGCCTTAGGATAAATGCCTCAACAGAGGTGTCGGTCACGCGGTGCGCGTCGCCGACGAGCAGCCCCGTGATCATCTACGAGGCGTTAGCTCGTCTTCTTCTAGCATTGTTTTGCACGGGGGTGTCTATCGTTTGCTTGAGCAGGTCGACGACGAGGATGCGGGATGTGATGAAGAAGCACCCGCCTTCCTTGTAAGCTGCTTGCGTTCGTGAACTGTGTACTTGTTGGTGATTATCTACGCAGGCAAGTCGCATGTCTAGCGGAAGGCTTTCTTGCCTTGGGTAGCTGCGCCGTGGGTACGCCCTGCGCCTCGAGGCTCTCGATATAGAGCTCGGCTGAGTCCGTTGCGTTCAAACAAAGGACAAGATTCGTCGGAGCACAGTGCAGCCGAAGGAAGTTCGTGAGGAGCGAGCGCTGCGCAAGGCCGTTAGCAAGAATCACCATGATGTCCCTCTCCAGGAGAAGGTTCTCCATCATCTCCTTCTCGAAGTCCAACCAGTACGGCGCCATCCCTGGAGTCCCAACCGCGTCTCGTCGAGCCTGGCGCGTCGGCTGGAGTTGGCTCGGAAAAGTCATCGGGTGCCTCTACTCGGTGGTTCGCGGGCGGTAGCCACATGAATGTCTTGCGTGTATGGGCAAAATCGAGCAATCAAGTGTCATTTGTTGTTTGTTCAATCAATCGTCATTTGTTGTTCGTTAGTTTAATCAATATTGTGTCATTGTTGTTAGTTTAATCAATCAAGTGTCATTCGGAAACGCCCGTAACTCTCGAGTAGATGAGCAGCAAGGTTCCGGACGGCGGGAAGCTCTTGAGCCTCACAGACACATGTAGATCCGCGTCGTTGTTCGAATCCGACCACCGCTACCGACGGAGAAAGCACAAACGTGTACCAACCTAACGGTGGACTCGGGCTCCCGGAGCGTTCGGCTCGCCCACCCCAAGCAGCAAGAAGTGCCCAAGGCATTTCAGTTCGACCGCGTTTTTGACGCACAAACTACACAGCAGCAGATCTTTGACGAGACAGGGATTAGTGCCACAATCCAAAGCGTCATGGACGGGTATCGTCGTCTGCAATGATCGCAGCGACGCATGACTGACAGGTTCAACGCCACCATTTTCGCGTATGGCCAAACGGGCTCCGGCAAGACATTTAGCATGGAGGGCTATGAATACGAGGTTTGAACTGGACAACGAACGTCCCAGCCGCTGCAAAACAGACGTAGAAAAACCTCTCTCGTCCCAGTGAGCGCGTTCAAGCCAAACCAAAAGTCGACGTCTCGTCCGATCGCCTCGGAGTTTGCAGATTTCAAGCGTCTTTGGTGGCCTCATCCGTCTCTAGATGGTCCCGCGCGTCATCCTTGGCCTGTACAAAGCTGTGGCAGCAACAGAGAAAGTATCGAACGTTCGATTCTGAAGGATGATCAACGACGGTAGGCGCGGGAATACACAGTCAAATGCTCCTTTGTCCAGATCTACAACGAACAAGTTAGCGACGCATTTATCAATGGCATTCAACTGCATTAGATTCTCGACTTGCTCAACCCGTCACTCAGCGCGACCTCGAAGTTGCCAACTGCCTCGTCCAGGGCGGATCTCATGTCGCTATCTCAGGTCCCTGCGCTTGCGATGGGCGTCAAACGAGGAGTTTTACGTTGAAAATCTCATTATCAACGAATGCTCCAACGCCGACGAGGTACACCTCTGCTTGTCGTAAATGAGCCAACGCAGCGTGCAGATGCTCGGCAAATTTCAGGACGGCGTTAAGCAAAAGATCATGGCGTCTCACAATTTGAACGCTGCGTCGTCGCGGTCGCACTGTATCTACACCTTGTACGTCGAGAGCGTGGACCCGGCCAGCCCGCAAGACGTCACGAAAGCCAAACTCTCTCTCGGTACCATGGACCATACCCACAGCAGATCTAATCTTCCTACAGTGGACCTCGCAGGCTCTGAGCGCGTTGTCAAGACCGGGGCCACGGGTGTGATGCCTACTCGTCGATCTATTGACGGCGGCTGACCCTTGGCGGCGTAGGCGTGACGTTGCAGGAGTCGATTGGCATTAACAAGTCCCTCTTTGTGCTGCGCCAAGTGATCCAGACGCTGAGCGATCAGGCTGCGGGCACGAGTGAGGCCAAGGCCCATGTGCCGTACCGCGACTCGAAGCTCACGGCATTACTAAAGCACAGGTTGTGCGACTTGCGGAGGCGTTTACTGATCTGCCACTAGTCTTGGCGGCAACAGTATCACGCTCATGATAGCATGTTTGTCTCCAAGCGATGTGTACTTTGATGAAAACCTCAGCACGCTGCAATACGCCGCCAAGGCCCAAGTACACTTCGCCGGGGGGCTTTTGAAATAAGCGCTGGTAGTCCATTGCGAACAAACCCGTGAAGAACGAAGACCCCAAAACGGCTCTCATCCAGCAGCTTCGCGAGGAAGTCGCCCAGCTCAAGGTGCAACTTGCGCAGGTAGCCGACACACTGAAAACCAACTGTGCAGATGCAGTCTAGGCTCACGAAGTCATTTTGCAACTTGGTGGCAAAGAGATGACCGGCAGCAACAACGATGACACACGTGTCGAATCACCAGCACCTCTTCCCGGCGTGAGCCCTCCTCCATTGATCGCTGCCGAGAGCACCCCAAAAACCCCGCCAGCGAAGACTCCAGCGAAGACGCCAGCGAAGAAGCCCGCAAGCTCAGCAACTCCTGAGAGCAACCAAGACAAAGAGCCCGAGGCAACACCTCTAAAGGAGCTACCGGGGGCCAAGAAGCTCAAGCTCAACGTCATTGATAACGTCTCGATGATCAAGGCCATGTATCAAGTACAATCGTGTCTTCTTCTGTATCACGACGACCTGGTCTAGAACGAGAAGCAGCTGCGGCAAGAGCTTGAAGCGACCAAAGTCCAAGCGCAAAAGTGGAGCGTTGAACTTCGGACCCTCAACATTGAAAACCGCAGTCTGCGGGAGGTACCTAATTGAAGGGTCAGGCTGAGACGCGCGTCCACGGTAGCGCATGGAGGTACTCGAGTACCTCGCGTTGTCGGGCGACCCAACCAACGACACACTTGCGCTCGTGCGGCCTTCGCAAGATTGTATCGACCAAGTGCTGCAGAGCTGTGCCAAGCCGCAGCACACAGGCGCCCCTAAGCGTGGACCTACACTGGAGGAGCGAGATCATCAAACTTCTGCGGTAGACGCCACGCCAAAGCCAACGCACGAGACTGGTGTCCTCTCGGTAGTTTCTCTCTCGTCGATGCAGATCCTCACACAGTTG
>JNBR01000087.1:0-46180 GCA_002081595.1 Achlya hypogyna | reverse complement strand
ATCAGCGAGCTCCGGCACCTCCTGAGCGGCAAGAGCCAGTGAGGCCTTCCTTGTCATCAATGTGCCACGCGCCACTAGATCGAACGACGCCGCACCGCAACGCATGCGCTCGACGCGGCGCGTGCAGAGCGCCGCCGAGATCAAGCCCGCATCTGCAGCCTCGTCGGTCCTCGAGCAAGGTGGCTTCTCTCCACCGGAGCGCTGGCCAATGCCTGCAGACGCCATAGAAAACCTCACCGAGCTCAACCGGCTCCTGCAAGCCAAGGCCGCGCTCAAGTCGATGGCCGCCTCGCGGTGAGCAGCTCATTGCACCATGGACGAGAACGCACACAAGTCATTGAGTACGAGGACACACACGTGCACTAAGGCATAAAATTGATCTAACCCTACCGCTACGCTTACGCGTAGATCGTCTTGACGGCGTTTTCGAGCACCTCGAGAACGGCAGGGAGGTCGACGTTGGGGCTGAAGCTGAGGCGGCAAAGCTCAACGCCACCGACGAGCTGCTTGGCCTTGTCCTCGGCCTTGATGGCGCCCTGCGTCGAGGTGGCAGGCACGGTGCAGTAGACCATGCCGTTGTCCTGGCCGAAAGACACACACGGCTTAAAGGCCTTGTGGGCAGTGAGCAAGTCGACGAAGCGCTGGGCGAGCGCGATGTTCTCCTCAGCACTCGCGTGCGGCAGCGGAGGCAGGTTGAACGAGAACGTAGACGTCGTAAAGCCTGCAGCCGCCTGCTCGGGCGTCACGAACGCCAGGTCCATCACGTGGCCCTTGGCGTACTTCTTGACGGCGTTGACGAGCGCAGTGCCGGCCGCGGCCGTGACCTCGTACGCCTTGATGTTGCGCTGCTCGACACCCACATGGTTACTCGTAAGGCGGAAGAGCTGGTCTGGCTTAGCCGTCGTGTCGAGAAGGGCACCCGTCCAGCGAACCTTCTCGAGCAGCGCGACTGACTTGGCCGACGCCGAGTTTGCAATGATGGTGCCCGCCGTCGTAAAGCCACGGCTCACGCTCTTGCTCATGCTGATGAAGACCATGGTCGTGAGCTCGGGGGCGACGGCCGACATCTTGCGCATCACTTCGCACGCGGGCGCAAACGTCGTGTCCACAAGGAGCAAGACGTCCTTACCCGTGCGCGTCTGGTACGCCGTTAGGTGGCGTGCGAGGGTCGCCATGTCCGGCACCTTCATGTCGGGGTTGGTCGGGATCTCCACGAAAAGCACAGTGGTCTTGTTCGTGGGCGACAGCGCATCGAGCGCCGCCTTAATGGACGACGAGATTTCGTTCTTACCCGTAATGTCGAACGTCGACTTTGTAAAGAGCGTCGGGGCACGGCTGGTGAAGATGTCCGTGAGCTGCGACGAGCCGCCGTACGCCGTCGAGGCCATGAGCACGTCAGCGCCGCCCGACTGGAGGAGTGCAAGCCACAGCGTGCACACGGACGGCAGGCCAGCCGTGAAGACCACAGGCTGCGCGTCGGCCTTGGCGTCCGTGCCCGACATGGTCTGCAGATGGGCGTAAAAGGCGTTGAGCTCCTCTGGCGTCGACCGGTCCTGGTCGGCAGTCACCTTGACGGAGGCAAGCGCCTGGAGGTAGCTCTCGCACACGGGCGTCGTCAGCGGCGTCGCGAGCCGCTTGCGCACGACGAGCACGTCAGCGGGCACGATCTTGGCGGGGTTGTGAATGTACAGCACCGAGTTGGGCGTGACAATGCCGTCGGCATGAGCGACGGCAGCCGGCGTAGCCTGGAGAGAGAGAACCACCGCGTTGGCATCGGCCACGGGGCGACCGGTGCGGACGGTCAGATGCGTGTTGAGAAGGGCGAGAGCGGCAATCTGCTCAGGCGTGAAGGGCGCCGATGCGCTTTCGTCGACGTAGAGAACAACGGGCTGCGACGCCGCGAGGAGCACCGAAATAATCGGCATCGTCGTCGAGCCAAAGGTAAACACCTGCGCCGTGGGCAACCCCACCTGCGCACCGAGTACAAACTCGAGCAACGTTGAGATGTTGGATGAGACACGCAAATAGTCTTCGGCGTTGCCCGTGGCCGTGAGCTCGGCTTCTGTGATCGTGCGGTCGCCCGCCGCGTGCTTGGCAGCGATGAGAGCGGCAATGTTGGCGGCAAAGGCCTCGCGGCCGAGCAGCGCCGAGTTGGCGAAGGTGGTGCCGCGCCACTCATACGGAATCGCAGCGAGGATCGCAGGCAGGTACTGCTGGATCGTCGCGAAGGTGGGCTGCTGGGCCATCGTGGTCAAATCTGAAAATGACACGAGGATCACCCGCACCCCTGTCGTTGGTGCCGGCCACTGATTGGCCACCTCCCGTCCAATCGGATGCCGCGATGGCGACCGTTTGCATGTTGGGGATTTCGCGCCGTTTGATTGGCTGTGCCACAGCGAATCACAACGCCGTATCTGGGGTTTCCCACCGCTCGGGACAAACAATGCGGGAATTATTTTAAATCCGACATATTGCGATGACTTTTGCACGATTTCAGATAAAATAGAGGCATTTTGGTACTGAACAAGGCAATACGATACACCCCTAGCCCTATACCTGGGAAGATCCCTGGATGTCCCAACACAGCACCGATGAAGACAATTGATCCACCGAGTTCGCGGGAAGGTTGACGATGGCGGCCCCAATGGCGCCCAACGTCAGCGGCGGTCCGCGGACTCAGGACGCAAGGGTCAGGACGGCGTAGCATGCCCACACAAGGAGCCTCGTAAGCCTGGCTGGCGGTGGACCCTGGAGAGGCTCCCCGCTGGTCGGCTTTCGAAATCCGCACAGCGCGTACTTCAATGTTGAAGGCGGGGGTTCAAGCAAAGCCTCCCTGATATGGCGATGCCGGGGCCATCGATCCGCCTTGCGACTGCGAGGTGCAAACAAAGGGGCAGTCGGGGGCGCCTGCATTTCGTGGTGCGGAGATTTCCGAAGAATCCTTGCAGAATATCCGACTTGGATAATCGGTTGATTTTCATATAAATAACCGTACGGTTGATTGTTATCCGGTTAGGTCGGCGTCATCGCAGGGAAGATCGTGGGCCGAATGTCCGCATCGCAGTACGAGGCCGCGCTCAAGAGGGATGGCGTCACGCTTGCCGAGTATCACGAGCAAGCGCTTGGCCTTCATAGCCTTTTGCACGAGATCTGCACAACCATGACGATGCGCATTCAGGCTGTGGCCTCGTCGGTGGAGGGAAGCGAGGCTGCTATTGCAGCACAGAAGGCTACGACGGACGACTTTCTCGCAGCAAACGAGCCTGTACCCTGCCCCTTCTACTCATGTACTCACGAGACCGCACGGTGTAGGTGATTGACAAGATTACGCGCATCTTCGACGCCCTCCGAACACAACTTGTCGACCCCGACCTGGTCAGCATCGATTAGCATGCTTCGTGGTTGACGTATCCTAAGGTCAACGGCGAGCGAGACAAGACTCTTTTCGACTTCGTTGATGCAGAGACAGTGGCATCGCTTCAGCGCGATGCGCAGACGCGCGGGGCGGCGTACGCCAGCGCGCTGTCATTCCTTTAACATACCCATAGACTCCGCGACCTAGAGGTGAAACACTCCCTGGCGCTCGAGAAGATTCGATCAATCTTATCGTTCTACCACTCCCTCGAATTCCGTGGGCTCGTCGACACGTCAGCGCACTTCGAAGCCGCCAGCACAGCGGCGACGGACGTGTGGGCCACTCTGACGTCCCAAGTTTCCGCCCTCGTGCAGGGAACCGCCGACAATGTTGCACAGCACGTACGATCACACCCGAGCTCATGTCTATGACGTACTGTTCACCAGGGGCGATTGCTGGCGCTGACAGCCTCGTCGCCTCTCGACCCAATGTACGCAGGGAGCCCAATGCCAAACTCCACCCTCTGTCGTAGGACTGCGCAATGGGCTGCGGAAGCTACAGGTCTCGTTAAGTCGAGCCAAGACGCGGTTGACCGCCTCAGCAGCTTTTACGATGCAGCCGTATCCAGCACCCGGCGCTATCACTCTCACACGTTGCCCGTAGCTGGAACACTTCGTTGACATGGAGCAGAGCGACCGCAAGATTGTCGAGTGCTTTACCGACATGCACGACGCCACCCACGAGTATGACGCTGCGTACAGCGAGGCGCACGCGCTGTACGAGGAACTGCGGACGCTGCACGAGTTCTACTGCCAGTTTCAGGGCTCCTTCGCGTCGCTCGAAGCCGAGCTCGAGCGGCGTCGAGCGTTCGATGCGGCGCAGCAGGCCACCGTAGGTCGCTCGCCCCTCGCTGTCTAAGACTTGGTGCAGGTCCGCAACATGCAGGCTACGCTACGCCAAGCAGAGGACGCCGAGCGACGCGCCCGCGAAGCGTACGCGGCCGAGCACATGCGTTTTCTTCCGTCGTCGCTGAGCGCCGTCGTTCAGGTACTTAATGGATCACCCTCTAGTCTCATCCAAGGGCAGACGGCGCCCAAGACAATGCGCATCGACCAAGCTCCGTGACAGCCACTGACAAGGGCACCGGCTTACTCCTACTATGTTACCAACTACGCTAGCGGTCCCTGGGGTTCTCGTTTGACCTGATCGGCGCCGTCGGGAGGAAGCACTATGATGTCCGGCGAAGGCGTTGCAACGGGCGCGGCGGCGAGCAGAGCGTTCGACTGGATTTTGGCAGCGCGCTTCTCGATCTTGATCTTGGCTGCTTCTTCCTGCACGACCTTGATCTTGTCGTGGTAGACACCGAGGACGTCTCCGTACGGGGTCATTCTAATGGCCAGTGTGAGCTGCAAGTGGGAATTGCCGCGGCAACCCGAGGTTATAAAAGGCACGCAGGGTGTCCGAGCCCGTGAGTGTCGACTTGCCGCGCTTGTTGACGATGGCTTGGTCCCGCGTCTCGCTCGCCAGGTACAAGATGAACTCGGTCACACACTCCTGCATGAACTCTACGACGGGTGCGTCAGGAGCGGCCGCACCGAAGGGTACCTTTGGCCTCGTCTGAGATCTTGACCTTGGCGTCCTTGGGCAGCGCATGCTTCATGACCTTGTTGATGTTGCGCACGGGGATGTACAGATGGTCATCGTCCGCACCGGGCGTGGCCGTGCGCATTGTCATGTCGACGAAGAACGGGTTCTCGGCAAACGATGCCACAGACGGCGACGGCGCTGCGGGCGGCATCACGACGCCGTATGAGGTCGCGGGTTTGGGCTTGGACTCGACTGGTTTCTTCTTTGGAACCTTGACGACGAGCGACGAGTTATTTGTAGCGGCGGAGCTGTGGAACTCGGACGCGCGCTGGCTATAGTTCGTTGGTGTCATCTTCTTAGGGGCGTGCGTGGTCGGTGGTGCTGGTGTAGTAGAGCTACCGACTTTAGGCACATGCTGCTGTGGGGCAGTCGCATGGTGGGGCGTCGATGGCAGCTGCGGGGGCTTTATATTTCCGGTGGACAATGCTGGAGCCTTCATGGTCCCGGTGGGCGTCGGATGTTGTCGACTTTGCTGCTGCTTTGAGTACTGCGCATGAGCTTCATGGATGCTGACAGAAAGCTGATTTTGTAGCTGAGTTGAGCTCTGCTGCGCCGCTCGTGCCTGCTGCATCTGCGTCTGCGCCTGGATCGCAACGAGTAGATGCTGGAGGATGATCGCGTACTGCTTCGCGACGACATTCGTCCAGACGTACGGCTGTCGGCTCTGCTTAATCTGTGCGCATTGTACAAACTCGTTCTTGGCGTGCCGCAGCATGTGGATAGGCAGGAACGGCCCCGTTGCGTCTGGGGGAGTCTGGGTCGGGTGGTATGTCTGCGTCTGGAACCAACTGAAGAGCGTTTGCAGCGCGAGCACGACTTCGTCTGCCGTGTTGGCATTGTGAAAGCTGTAAAGCAGGTTTAGAAGCGCGGATGTGATCTGATCGTTGGCGTTGTCCAGCGACGACGGGCTTTTTCGGTTCGTCGGGGCCGGTCGTGCGACGGACCGCGCTGCCACGTCCTGCGGCCTCTCAACAGCACCGTGGGCCTTCTGTTGCGCTGTCGCAGACGATGGCGACGGACGGCTGCCGCTGTGGAAGCTCTGGACCGGCGCTGTCGTCGGCAACTCCATAACGCGGTCTTGAGCCCACTGGCCAAATTATTTTGTCCCCAATATTAAAGTACATAGAAAAATCAAGCTTCCGAGAATTAAATTCGACATCGCGACCGCTGATTGGCCATGAGGAAGAAGCCGCCGTTCAAAAAAGATCACAAATTCCGTCGGCGCAGTCGAGCGCCGCCAGCTCTGCGCAGTCGCTGCGCGGCCTTCCCTCCCGGTGGAGCGCCGAGCGCGCGCGGAGGCCTGTGCTTATGCGCGACATCGGCATTGCTCATCACGCGGCGCGTACAAACGGATTTGCCGAGCAGGTCCCCGACCCATGCTCGTGGAGAGCGCTTGGAGATCATGGGCGCAACTACCCACGAGAGGAGTTCAAATCGATGGACGACCATTGGCATTGTACACGTCCTCGCGACGGCCTCGCTGGCCCAGGGACGAGGATGACAAGCGGTTGACTTTGGTGTCACCAGGTTACTCACACTCAAGGGTGGTACGGTGTCCAGAGGGATCTTCTTGAGAATTTCCTGGCTGCGGTGACGACAATGGCCATCGTAGCGGCCAAGATGCCGTTGGGAGATGCGCGCATGGGATTCTCGAAGGGAAGGATGCAATCAAGTGCAATTTGCAGTTTCCGCGTGGACTGAGTCAAGTCCCGAGGGTTCGAAACGCCTGTTCCTTGGACTTAATATAGTCAAGAAAGACGGATCGCCGATGCCACAGCGTCGGCGTCGCCTGCACTGGAGCGCACTCGACATCATCACATGGGTCTGCATCCTTTATACGGCGACAGTCGCGAGCATCCACTTGGGCATCACGCAGCTACCGTCCGTTGTGTCGTTCCTCGCGCTCCTCGATCCACTTTTTACTGGCGTTGTCGGCATCCTCTGCGCTGGTCTCCATGCCATTGGCCTGTATAAACTCATGGCTTCGCGCCATCGAATCAACTGCATCACGAGCCAGCTCCGCGAAATCCAGCACATCAAACCTCTCGGAAGCAGGCACAAAACGGTGCAGCAGCCGCGTCTCACGCGTACCTTTCGCATCCGGAGCTTTCTTCGCCTGCAGCTGCATCCAACGGAAGTCGCGCCGGACCTTCAAGTTGTGCAGGAAGTCATTCGTCGGCGCTCCATCGCCCTTGACGAAGCCAACGCTCCGAGTTTTGAGCGCGTCGTACTCACGTGGAAGGTACCCGTCGTGGGCTCATGCTCGCATCAACACCGGCGCAGGAACGAGCTGTGCATGTTCAAATCACCTTGGAGGGCGCGTACACCAGGTGCCGATGCAGCGTTTGATGTATCGAGGCTGAAGCCGCGCACTAGGTTCTTCGGCTCCAGAGGCGTCTTCAGCCGCAAGGGATCCCTGTATGAGCTTCGCGTTCTCCTCCGGCTGCTCGTCGTCATGCCGCTGCAGTTGCTGCGCGGCGCGAACTGGAGCGCCAGCGTCAACACCCCATGGGTGACACTTTACGGTGTTCTACTTGCTCTGCAATGTGCCCTCGTGCCGCCTCTCGTCGCGTACGGACCTCCACAAGGCTTTGATTTCACACTTTTCAGGTGGAACTTTTACAAGTACGCCGATGCCAATCAAAGGGAGGCGTGCCGGCGCCTTCGATTGTACATCCTCACACTGCTTATCAGCTTCGATCTCCTACTGAGCGTCTGCATCCCTGTGGCCATTCTCACGCACGCAGTCGCAACATTTCTTGGCAACCGCGCCGTCCTCGATGACCCCGAGTTCGACGTCTACGCCATTTCGCTGCTCAAAGCCTTTACGGTTCGGTCTGCAGTCATAGAACTGCTACGTGGAGCTTATAGGTGGCTTCACCGCTGCAGCTACTGGCGCTCGTTTTGCCTCTCGTGCTCATTGCCATCACAGTGCAGAACCTGCACAACTCCAAGGTTACAGCCTTCCTCTGGGAGAGCATCGTACGACGAGATAACTCGGGACTTTGATGTGACGAAATGGCAGGTTACGGCGGCGTCGCCCGGGGCGCAGCTTCAAAAGCTGCAAAAGTACCTTAACATTGATGATCTGGACGGACGCATTCCAGCCAAGTGGACTCGCACCACTACGAACAACGCCAAGGTTGCCTTGCGCGCCGCTCGGGCCTCGAATGCTGAACGCTCCTGTAGGGCAAAAGCATTCGCGACTTGGCATCGTTCTCTGTACGTCGCTTCCATCGCTCTCTTTGGATTGCTGTGGGGCAACTAGCTTTTTGCTCGCAACCCGTCAGCAAAAATGCGAACCGTGGCTGTGATGCCGATAGTTCCCGAATCGAATCCAATGGTCAGTCACGTTCACCATACGCTGGGCTATGCGCAGCAACATCTCGGTCGTCTCTCGCTTTTCCTTGGAGCTAGTGTCGTCGGGCTCGTGATGGGCTCGTTCGTTCTAACCGTCGTAGGAACCGCGCGGCACAAAAGCTCACAGTGGCTTAGGTGACGGTGCGGTCCGCATTCGCGGATAGCTGCCTCGGCGGACTCGAGTCGCCGTTCGTCAAGTGTCATGGCGAGCTCCACCCGTGGAACCCCGGGGCCCTCGGTGTCCAGACTTGCACCTGTCAGAACATTCATATTTTATGCTCGCACGGTAGTTGCGCATCATATTTTGCTTGACGCTGGCCCTAGACGCCGACTCGTCGGATGTCTTTGCCAACGTCGATACCTTAGTGACGGAGTCCATGGCCGAGTACGTCAACCTGCTTTCGTTCCACAACTGCCAGATGCCGATAATTCCACCGTTTGTCGGCCGGCTTCGTGCGCTCTACGCCCTAAGCATACGTGGTGCAAATATCCCCACCAACGCGCACTTCGATTTGACAGTGTTCCCGAAGCTTGTGTACGTGCATGGCGACTAAACCATTTACTCGATTCGAAACAGATACCTCGGCCTGCGCCGCAATCAATGGACCTCCCCACCAGAATTCCTTGCGTCGCTTCCGCCGCTACTCTTTTCGCTGGACTTGTCCGAGAATGTGCTGCAGTCGTGGCCGGTTTGGATCGCAGCAGCGTGGATAAACCTCATGCAGCTACGACTCGTGAGTGCAAGCTTGCCCGCGCTCCCAGCGGCGGTAGTTACTCTATCCCAGCTCGAAATTCTCGACTTGACCAACAACTCCATCACCGAGCTACCCCCTCTTCCAGTACATACCGCCGCTCTGTCACTATCTCACTCACGGCATAGAATTCTGCGTGGCCACTACTCACAGACCTTCGCCTCGGTGGGAACGCGCTCCAGTCTGTCCCTTCTCCGTATCTCCAACTGCCAAGCCTTACTACGCTAACACTGGCACTGAACAACTTAACGAGATGCCCGGCCCCACCACCTTCGCTAGCCATATTCTCCCTCGACGGCAACCCGTGCTGCTTGGACTCCCACGAGCAAGCCTGTGCCACCAATGCGAGCCCGCTCTGCGACGCCTACTACGCTGCGTCGCCAATTTGCAACGAATTTTGCCCGTCGGCTCGACAGCCAGAATGCCACCCATCTACTGACGCCTGACGCAAGAGCGTGCGGGTTGCTGCACCTCGCGATCAACTACTAAAAGTAGTTTTAACGTACGACGTACTAGTTTATTTCGTCGGCAACCAACCCCGTCCGTCAACTGGTGACACTTGACTGTCTTTCGTCCGCGGTTACGGTGGCGAAGCACAGGCTCCGCGACGTTACACCTAAACATAGCGTAGAAAGGACATGCGCCAGCTGCGCGCCAACGTCCTTGACGCGATCACGGCCGTGTGCCTCGTGTACTCGGCCCTCGTCGCTTTTGCGCATTGGTATCTTACGCAAGTACCCAATGTCGTCGTCTTCCTCTCGGCCATCGACCCGCTTGGGCCCGCGATCGCCCTCGCCGCGTGCGCCGGTCTACACACCGTGGGCTGGTGCCAGCTCTGCGCGTCGCGCCGGCGCGTCAACAATACGACAAGCCATTTGCGCCTCCTCAAGCCGCTCTACACGCGGGCACAACGACAACACGCGACGCATCCTTTGCACGATGTGTCAATGCGCCTTCGCAGCTTCTTCCGGCTGCGGCTTCGATCGAACGAGGTTGCCCCAGATCTCAAGGTCATTAAAGAGGACTTGCACCGACAAACCAGCGCGCAATCTTCGCTCCCGCCCGGTACCATGTGGTGCTTGAGACTGGAGGTTGGTTGGTTCTACGTGATGTCCTTGAAGCTACTTTCGGCGTAGGTGTTGCTGGTGCAATTGCGCATGATTGTCGAAGGCTTCTTTGAACGGTACGAATGCTTGCGGACCTGCAAGCACTGAGTGAAAATGATTAGCTTCTTCGGACGGGGTGGCATATTTAGCAGGACAGGGCGGCTGTACGAAGTGCGGCTACTGGTGCGGGAAGCCGTGATTTTACCGCTGCAGGTCCACCGCGGCATGCGCTGGAGCGAGACTGTTGACAGCCCTTTCGTGGCTCTCTACGGAGTCGTGTTGGCTTGCCACTGCATTGTCGTCCTTCCCCTTGTCACGTACATTCTTAATCCATCGCCTTGACCGAGATCCCTTAGGTGGAACTTTTACAACTACCAGTTCGGCGCTGCACGGGACTTGTACCGCCAGCACCGGACTTATATTCTCCTGCTCATCATTGGCTTCGACTTGCTCTTGAGCGTGCTTATCCCGACCGCCGTGCTCGTGCCCGTATTCTACCGCCTCGTGCGCAATTCCTCGCTGCTCGAAAGCGCTCTTTTTGACGTGTACGCGCTGTCAGCGTTCAAATCCTTTATGGTACCGTGGGAGCACTCGGCACAGCTTCTTGATGGCTATTCAGGTCATTTCGGTGCTCGATTTGTTCACCTCAACGGTGCCGCTTGTGCTTATTTATTTGACGGTCCAAAGCGTTCACGCCAGCGCCATCGCCGTTTTCCTCCATGACAAAGTCGTACGCGAACGCTCTTTCGAGAGCCGATGAGATTGCGTGGTGTAGGTCTCGGCTGCTTCAGCTCGGAGTCGCTTCCAGCTCATCAAAAAGCTATTTCGCATTGGCGCCTTCCGCACAGCCCCGCTTGTTCAAACCAACTCGGTGCCCCAGCTAGAACTACGAGTAACCAAAGCTGCCTGTTTGGCCAAATGTGAGGCTCGCATGTGACTAGCGCTCCATCGCTCAACGAGTTGATCGGCTCGCGCGGCTATCCCATGTGCTCCAAGGATTAACCCGCTGGGGTTTATTCAAGCTCGTAGACTCATCGGTTGGCTGAGAAGTTGCTTCGGCGTTCTCTCGCTGCACGGCTTTCGACCGCTGGCCTCCGCATAGACGCTGCACAAGCCATGGCCCATCATGGCTGCTGGTTCAGTGTGCTCGTCTGCCTTGCACTCGTCGGTGTTGCCACAGGCACCGTTCTCCTCCTCGTACGGCTTGAAGCTTTCCATATCTTACATAATGGTGTAGATCACCCACGAAGCCATAACCACCGACAAATGCATGCTGCCGATCAACGCCACATTCATCACCTGTCAAAGCTATTTGCGCCCGTGGCACTTGAAGGCGCTCTTTACACCCACGTGCTATTGCCAAGTGCTGTACGTCGACTGCGCTCGGGATGGACCCGGTACTCCTCTAGTCACGATGTTTTGGTGACCCAGTGCAGGAACCAACGCAACAGTTTTCCACGATGCTTTCAACACCTTTTTCTCAACATATCCATCTACGTACACGAACATGATTGCGATCGGCAATTGTCCCATGCACGCCCCGCTTCGAGTCCCCCAGGCCCTTGCACGCTTCACGCAACTCTGGTTCTTCGTCCTCGACAGCGCGTCGCTGGGCGACGACGACCCCCTGCTCAACTGGACAGAATTTCCCAAGCTCCTGTTGACTACTTACTGCGATCGGGGACGAGGTTTGAGGCAACGGATTAGGCGCCTGACACTTCGCAACCAGTGCTGGACTCAACTATCTCGAACACTTGAGCGCCTGCCCCCGCTGCTGGCGTCACTGACACTTACTGGCATCGACTTGGCAGCGCCGTGGCCAGATTGGGTGGCGACTTCGTGGACTAATATATCCGAGCTTCACGTCGTTGATTGCAAGCTTCCAATCTTGCCGCCGCCGCTCCTGTCTCTCGCAGATCTGACGACGTTGGACGTGACTGCCAACCTGATCTCGACACTCCCATCCATCGAGGTACTACGTGAGGATGCAAGGAGACTGTGACTATGATCAATCAGGCTACGACGTGGCCAGCCTTGACGACACTGGGCCTTGGAGGCAACAGATTGCGCACAGTGCCAGAGACCATCTTAGCATTGCCCAACCTCCAGTCCGTCACGCTTGCCCTTAATAGTCTGGTCTACTGCCCCCCCGCCCCGCGCCAGCTGCTGCTTTATACCCTCGACGGCAATCCATGCTGCTCATCGGCAAATCCATCATGCAAGACGAGCTGTGCGCCGCTCTGTGATGCCACCAAGGAGGCATCGCCGGTGTGCTACTCGTTTTGCAACACCACGACGTGCCGCGTTCGATCCACACTCCAGTGCTTTGGCAACTAGCAAGCGTTGCCATTCATTTTGTCCTTCGTTTGAAGTACTAAACTGGGCTACAGCAGCAAGACGAGGTTGTGCAACGACGGGTTGATATCATGGTAGTGTAACTTGGCATTGAAACGACACCGTCAAACGCCTTTTCCATATACCACCTCGGTGCCATACACGTTATTTCCCGACGGAAAGGGGCGTATGGTACAAAGCAATCAACTATTAAAAGCACGTAAACCGTCGCGCCTTTCGATCGGTCAATTTTGCCGATGCTTCTGGAGACTAAGGAAGAGGCCCGCGCCCTCCGCAAGCTCAGTAAGTGTGGGCTCCTGGACGTCATTGGCGTTGTTGTCTTGACCTACTCCGTTCTCCTCGCGAGCTACCATTCTCTACTTGCCAACTCGACGCCGGTCGTCTTTGCATCACTCGACATCAGCCCCGTGCTAATATCGGCAACCATGGGTCTATGTGGCCTCCTGCATCTCTATGGTCTCTACCAGCTTGAGCAGGCTCGGCGAGACCTTAACAAAATCATCAATGGGATTCGCACCCTTCGCGACCTCGCCGTGTCTCGGAACCGCGTCCAGTCGACTTCCGTGATATCGCACACTGGCAAATCGACGCTGCGCATTCTTGACCTCGTCCCTGTGGGCGTGGCGCCAGACTGGGAGGTCGTGCGCTGTGAAATATCTCAGTCCCTTGCAGTGCAGCGGCAACGGGGAAGGAGCATACACCTCCATCGCCTTCAGTGGAAGGTATGTACCGCACTCTCGCAAGTCGCCTGATGCTTTGCAGTTTGTCGTCGTCACCGTCGCAATGACACTCGAGGGCTACTTTAACAAGTACTTGCAGCTTGCTGCGTAATGTGACACGGATCTAGGTATCTGGGCAAAGACGGCCTCTTCAGCCAGAGAGGCCCACTGTACGAGTGGCGCCTGCTAGCCCGCGAGCTAGTCATCCTTCCTGTGCAGAGCTTTCGTGGGTACAACCTGAGCATCCGCGTCGACTCGCACTGGATCACGGTCTACGGCGTCGTGCTCGCCCTGCACTGCCTCGTGGTCCTCCCATTGCTCGCGTAAATCTTGCGCAGCGCCCGTTGCCCAATACTAACCCGTGGGGCGTAGCTGGAACTACTACCTCCTTCGAGCCGCGAGGACAAATTGGCATGCGGTGCAAGCCCGGCGCATTCGCATCTTGCTCTTGCTCCTTGGCTTTGACCTTGTTTTGGGTGTGTTTATCCCCACAGCACTGTTGCTACCCAGTGTCGTGGACCTCTTTGCAATGCACGACAATATACCGTCCGCTGCGCGCGTGCATGACCTCTCCGTTGTCCAAGCCCTTGTGGTATACTGGCCACCGAGCCCTTAGAAACCAACTACTCAACGCTATAGATCAGCTCGGTGCTCGACTTGCTCTCGACGGCAATCACTCTGATCTTCATATATGTGACGCTGCAGAGCATCCACGCGGTGCGCCGCAGCTCCCACCTCCGAGAAAACATTGTATAGTTGATTCGCTTGGCCTCGACAGACATATTTGTCGGTGATAGAACGGCGCCGTGCAACCCGATGAGACAACGCCCATGCCGTCCCGAAAGTCTACTGCGCGCAGTCCCAAGGCAGCGTTGCAGAGCGTCAACACAAGGCTAAGCCTCTCTGTAGTCCCGCGTAAGCAAGGCTTCGGTGGCTCCCACGGTGCTCGATCTCATGGCATTGCACGAGTTCATCGTTCAAGACGCCAACGTGCAAACCCGCCGTTATCGGCTTTTCTTGCTCACGACCGCGATCGCAGCTGTGCTCTCTGGTGGGTTTCTTTGGGTAAGCTCCTCTCGCCACTATAATCGCTCATTCGTTTCAGATTACGGTGCGCGCCGGGAGAAGTTGCACCGCTCGCTCGGACTTCAGCTGCGCGAGTTTTCTGCGGCCTTGGCACTTGCAGCCGCTCTTCGAGCAGACGTGTTACTGCAAAGCATTGGAGCTCGATTGCACTGGGCTTGATACCGGTGCGAATGACACGAGAGCGCGAACTTCATCGAACGTGTAGATGACTGGTACAGGCAATTCGTTTCGTATCTGGGCTCGGGTGAAGCCAACTACGTCAAGATGCTGTCGACAACCAACTGCACCTTTCGTGGCGCACACGCTTTGCCGAGGGCCATCGCAGATCTTAAGCAGCTCTGGTTTTTGTCTGTGAATGATGCCAATATGCAACCTGACGACATCGCTGTGAGCTTTGATCAATTGTCAACTCTTGTGTACGACCAGTTCAGCGTTGACGAGAGTAAACAATGGCACGTAGCTACCTCTCACTCCGTGGAAATCAGTTTACGAGTGTGCCCGCGGGTCTAACTGCGCTGCCTCCACTCCTTGAGTATCTTGATCTCTCCAAGAACGACATTAGCTCAGACGCGTGGCCAACCGCGCTGCTCTGGACGACACTGCAGCACCTCAACCTCTCATTCTGCAACCTCTCAATGCTCCCACCCCCACTGCTGCGACTTTCGGGCCTACTGACGCTCGATCTCTCGAGCAATTCAATCGCGACATTGCCGACGCTTATCGTCCGCGCTGCTGCAACATGACAGCAGCTGAATGTGTATGATAGGCGACAACGTGGCCTCATCTGAGGCAATTGGGCCTTGCTCACAATGCCCTTCGCAGTGGCGACGAAGTACTTCTCGAGCTACCACAGCTCCAAGTCATCGACTTGACCGGCAACAACCTCAGCACCTGCAGTGCACCAAAGCAAGCTCCTCGCAAATGCATTCTTACAGGAAACCCGTGCTGCCGAGTCGGGTCCAACCCATGGTGCAGTTAACTGTTTAATCAATTGCCAAGCATTTCGCCATTGATCGACCTCACCCTCGCCAGAGCAGGCGTTTGTAGCGAAGTTCTTGAGAGTGCACGGTTTCAAGAGCGCGTTTCAGTCGCGGACGCTTCAGACAATGCCCAAAGACCATGCTCTCGACCATCAGCTCATGGAGCTCGTGCGCGACGACGGGCGGCGGCACCAAGAAGAAGTCGCCAAGAAGCTCGACGGTATCAATAAGCAGTTGCTTGAGATGCAAGAGAAAAATAAACAGCTCGAGAACGAGGTACTGGCGCCCCTCATTGTCCCGGCGTGACCTTGTCGTAGCTCGAATTCGACCTCCGCAATACCCGCAAAGACCCGTACTTCAACGCGGCGTCCGCCGACGAAATGGCCCATGTCCAACTGGAAGGTACAGCACGTCGCATTTGAACTGGCGGTGAGACTTTGTGCAGGCAACAAGTTCACGCGCATGATCGAGGTCGAGAGGCGCAAAATCGCACAGTACGACCTGGCAATCCAAGACTGCGAACGCAGCTTGGCCGAACAAAAGCTGTCGCTCGGCAACGGAACGATGCTTGAGATGAGCGAGGTGAACCTCGTCAACAAAATCAAGTTAGTTCGGCCGAAAGGACCCCCGGGCCATGCGCTGCGTAGGAAGATGGAGACCGAAATCGACCGCAAAATGGTGCGCTTCAATGAGAAGCTTGCAGCCAACAAGGGTCTGCGCTCGTCACTTGACATCAAGCGCGCGGAGCGGGCCACCGCAGACGTACTCTATTCCAAGATCGAGAGCGACGTATATCAGCGAACTATCGACATCCAGGTCCAGGTCCGCGCGCGCCGGCTGGCGTGACTATTGACGCGGTTGTCAGACGAAGGAGGTTGAAAGGATGCGCGACCAAGTTCAAGCCAAGCTTGCGGAGCTCGAAGCGCTTAAGCACGAGACAGATGAGTACGAAAAGCTCTGCGAGGACAAGGCATCAGCAATCCTCAAGGTAAAGCTCCGTCCATCGATGCGGCGGGGCTACCGTCGCTGGCACCAGGAGCTAAAGCATCGCGCGGCCGAAAGCATGACTTACTCGCTTGACGACAATGCGGTGGCCTCGCCGAAGAAGTACCTTTCGCCCGGCACGGACAAGACGCTCATCGAAGAGAAACTGAACAAGTCGAAACTCACGCGGAGTCGTTGGAAGAGCATTCAAGAGAAGGTGACGTCGGAGCTGTCGATTCAAAAGTACAACGAGAACCGCGAGTTCATCGAAAAGATACACGAGGTCGCAGGTACGCTTGGCGGTGGCAATGTCGATGCCAGAGTGCGCGCAGGCACCAAGTCCGTCGTGGAAGTTATCGAGGCCTTCACTACGCAGGAGCTTGAGCACTTTGCCAAGGTCCAGTACGTGAACCGCTTGGCTGAAGACATTGAGGTGCACCGCGCCCAATGCGCTAAGCTGCGAGAAGAAATCGGCAAGTACGTCACCCGAAAATGTCCGATCCGTCGATGCTTACGGGCGTAGAATGAAAATGCGCAACGATGCTGTCGACGTCCAGAAGCTACAGCGCAACAAGACGCTCAAAGCACGCAAGGAGGTACACCGACAAGCGCGACGAGAGAAGCCTCACGCGCAATATAGAAAGCTACCGAACATGAAGCTCGCCTTATAGAGAAAACCCTCGAGATTCAGCAGACCATGGCGGCGCTGAAGCCGACGCTTGTGGCGCTGCACGTGCGCATCGGCTGCAAGGAGAACCAAGGTGCGTCGTCGCTAAGGCCTCACCGCAGTGAGTTGCCGCAGAGGAGAAGGGGCTGCACTCGGTCATCGGCGAGATCGAGCAGAAGATGGTAGAGATCCTTCAGACCATGCACACCAAAGCGGTTGAGAAGAGCAAGGACGGCGACGTGGCCACGCCGGCTGCCCGTCTTGGGCGCGGTATCAGTGTGTCGATGGTTGCGCGTTCGCTCATGGTTGCGGGGCTGCCTCCGGAGCCGTCCATTTTGGGCAAGACTGAGCAGCCCTATCGATATGGTGGCGTCAAGCCGCCGACAATGACGCTGTCGGAGATGCATCGCAAGGAGGCCACCGAGGAAGAGTACCCGCTCACATACGACGAGCTCAAGTCCAAAGTGTGGCGGCGCGAGCTGCATACCTCTGACCCGCAGCTCCAAAAGTAATCATGTTGTCCGGAGGCTTGTACATGAAGGTTTAGTTGCTTTTGAGTGCGTTGCGAGGCCAGGTGCAGTTTGCACCTGTGCACAAGTTGTCTGCCAATTAACCGGTTTAAAAAACGAATTTTGGCCAATCACCTTTGGACATGTAGAGGGATTTGGGCCAATCACGGGCACTTTGCCAGTCTCAGTTTTGGCGACGCCGTCTCCTTGCCGATGGGCTCGTTCCAGAACTGCGAGACGTGCTCAGAACCACCGGCAATGACGCCTTCAACACCCGCGCCCTTGACGTCCCCCGCCGCTAGCCATGGTGATGACGTCGCTCCTGATCCGACGAAGAGCCCCGTCGCGGATGCGACGCCGGTGCCAGCGGCCTCCGTTGAGTTTGCCGAGGCGATTGTCGGCGCCATTGCCGCAACTGTTGCTGTGGAGACCGTCGCACATGCAAAGAAGGCAATTGAGACGCCGACAGCAGCACCCGCGGTGTCATCAGCGGCTGAAATGATCAAGGACGCTCTGGTCACAGAGGTGGCCCCTATGAGCACCAAGAAGCTGTTCACGCTTACTTCGGTACGACTTGACAATCGACATCGATTATACACAGGGCAACGTAGGTTGTATACGAGGCCGACGATCCATTTGGCAGCCTGGCCGCTCTCATCACACTCTCCCCAGTGTACATCATGGCGAACGGTTCTCATCTAATGCCGGCCGTAGGTTCATCATGGTCATGTACGCGACGCTGATTGTATTCCAGCGAGACCTGCACATCATTTTCATGCTCGTCGGACAGGTTGGTATTAGGATGCTTTGTACGAAGACCTCATGACACGCAGATGGCAAACGAAGTCGTAAACCAAATCCTTAAGCGCACCATCGACCAGAAGCGGCCCGACGGTGGCTTTTGTGTATCTTTGCGCCCCTCATCCGACTTTACAGGCGCTGAAATGCACGATGCCGGCATGCCCTCGGCGCATGCCCAATTCATGGCCTTTTTTGCCACCTACGTCGTCTTGTACACGTCCAACCGGTACGCCCGCCCCCCCGCTCGACAAGGGATCATCGTTGGCTTCAGCATGAGCAAGCGGAGGGAGTGGGAGCACAAGCTGGCCATCGTGGGCGTCGTGTTGTTGGCATTTCTATGCTGTGCTTCGCGGTAGCGCTCTCGCTGGTCATTCCTACGCTAAATGGCGATGTAGCATCCGCCTCGGGTACCACAGCTACGCCCAGGTGATCGTCGGAGTCGCTGTCGGTGCTGGCATCGGCATCCTGTGGTACATTTGCATGGAGCGGGTGCGCACAGCTGCATTTCCAGTCTCGTGTCTGATCTGATGCACTAGATTCTGGTTCCGCTCTTCCCAACGATCGCCGCAACCAAGTTTGCCCAGGAACTCTACATCCGCGATTGCTCGCACATTTCCGACATGGTCCAGTTCCAGTTCGACGCGATCCAGAAGAAAAAGACGCAAGCAAAGTACTCCATGTAGACTCTAACTCGAACGCGAACTGTCACTGACTGTGATGCGCAAAGCGCGGGTGTACGCACCGCTCACAACCACGTCCAATGCGTCTCCACGGTCGGTCGCATGCATGAGCAACTCGCGCTCGAGCACCACAGCGAGGCGCTGCAGGTCGCCGGTGCCGCCCGCGGGCAGCTCGATGCGATCGTCGGTCGCACTCGCGAGCAGCGGCACGTTGAGGCCTGTGATGGCTGTCCACACTGCGTGGATTTGGCTCCGAATCTCGCTGTCGTAGAGGCGCCGGCCGAGCTGCGGTGTGAGGTGCGGCCACGTCGGCGTCGCCTCGAGTCGGTGCACGGCCACAGGCAGCGGCAGTGACGGCACCGCGCCAACATCTGGTGTGAGGACTACAACGCGCGCTATGTCTTGGTGCGCCGCCAACACTTGGTGTGCGCTAGCCAGTGCACATGTTAGCATCACCGGGAAGTTAGAACCCGGAGGTACCTCGGCCATGGGTCCGTGGCATCGATCGCTTTGTGGAAATGCATCTGCCGAGCTTCCAGGGCGGCCGCCAACGCAGGCGGTCCCACGAACACAAGCAGGTTGCCGCGTTCGGCGACGCGCTCAACCGCCGCGACGACGCCATTGATGGGGCTACCCGCGGTCACGTGTACAAGGGTCAGCTGGCGGCCACGAGCGACTTCGACGCCGTGGGGCAGCGCCAGGAACTGGGGCTTAACGCCCCGGGGGCCCGCCCGCGGTCGCAAGGCAGCACCGAGGACGCCGTCGACGATGAAGTCCTCGTTGGCGATGTCTACGACGGTGGCGTCGGGCCGCGCGAGCAGCGCGTTCGAGTATACGGCCGAAGCCTCCGGCACGAAGGACAGTGTGATGTGCAGGACACGCTGGCCTGCGCTCGGCACCTCGGGACTCGCCCACTCCACGCGCACGCAGTGGCCCGTCTCGTCCGAGTGCTCGCTTATCACGCGGAGGTGGCAGCGGGCGCCCCACGGCAGCGAGTCGACGTACTCCGACGACGGCTCGAAGGCCAGCGTCATGTGCTCGGCGACCGCGTTCTTGTGCTTGGGTGGGAAGCGCGCGAGCAGCGCCGCCTTGGCCGCGGGCAGCAAGAACACCCCGGCGATGTACACGTCGTTAGTTTCATGCAGTAGCAGCGGCAGCGCGCGGCGGTTGTCGGACGCCGAGAAGCGCGGTGGCACGCACACGTGCGTCGTCGGCGGCGACGGTGCATGCGGCTCCCAGCGCTGGAACATGCGCAGACTCACGTCCGCGCCGACGCCGTGCGAGTTGCGAAACAGCATACGCTGGGCCATGCAAGCGTCGGCGCACGGCACCTCGAGTACGGTGACGTTGTAGCCGGCCGCGGTGGCGTCTAAGGCAAGAGGGTTCACGATGGGTGTGAGGCAAGGCGTGGCACCTGCAATATAGCCCTCGTATTCCCAGAGCATCGAGTGGGTGTTGTCCACGACGACGACAGCAGTGCCGGCAGCTAGTGCGGCGGCGAACGTCGCTTTGCACATGTCGTGCGCTTCCGTGAGCTTGCTGCGCTCGTGGTAGTAGCCGCTAGGCGTCTCAAACAGCATATCGGCGCTGCAGTGGGCCGTCGTCACGCCACGGGCGGCCGCCTATGCACGGCTCAGCGGGCGGCGCCGGTGAACTGCGTACCATGGCCAAGACGTGGCGGCTCAGAGTGCTCTTGCCACTACCGGGCAGGCCGCGCATGATGACGACTTGCGAACCGCCAAAGGAGATGTGTGCTTCGAGCAGCGCTGTAGTGGCGGTGTCGAGGCCGGTGGCCACGGACGGCGCCGGCGTTGGTGGCGGGCAAAAGACTGACAGCGTCGCTATGTCGCTGGTGACGACCAGCGTCAAGAGCTTCAGTCGATCGGTGTGTCGCTGGCGGTTGATCTCTTGGATGTCCGTGTGGAGCGACTTGCGGGGAGTAGTCTCGTCGAGAGACCACAGCGTCAGGTCGCGCGGCAGCTTCTTGCTCGGCGCCCAGAGGTTCTGGGCCTTGATGCCGAGGCTCTGGAGTTTAAGCTGGAGATCGTTGCCCGTCTGGCATTCAAATGAGTCTGGAGGTATCGCGACGAGCGAACCTTGGAGAGAAGCACCTTGAAGCCGTCCGAGAGTTGCAACGTGAGACGCAAGCACTTGCCCGCCACGTTCGACGAGTTCTCTACTTGCAACCGGAAGCTTGCGTCGACACAATGCTTGGGCACGCTGTAGTTGGCGAGAGCCGATTGCAAAGCTTCGAGTTGGATGCCAGAGAAAACGCTGGCCTCAACCAGCACGACCGCCGTCGATGCCGCATCTACATCCTCAGCCCACGCTGTCACGCCTTGCCACGTCGTCTTCACTACGAAAGCCATGAGCTTATGAGCGCCATGCCCGATTTGCTTACACTCGTTGGCGTAAGCGACCAGCTTCGGGTCATCCAGCAGCAGCTACGTGTCATCGGGAATTGACAGTCACGTCTGTAAGGCGGGGTACCTTCACAAAGATTCGCTGAGACAGTTTAGACGCAGCAGCGATTTCTTGTTTCTCGAGGCTACCCGACCGTGCTTTCTTCGTTTCTCGCTGATGGCGCTTGCTCATAGTTGCCCTGCTCGTGTGGTTGCCGCCGCCGAAACCAAAGTGCGCAGCTCGTGCAATCCAAATTGGAACTAAATAAGGAAATTCATAATAGTGTTAATATTGATTTAGCTTGCCTGCGACTACAATCAGCGGGTGCGGCGGCTGCAAACTCCGCTGCACTGATACCGAATGAAGTGCGTAGCCCATTCCCAGCGCTTCCCACCCTTGAGTCGCTCTTCTGGTCCTCTCGACGACCACAGCTATCAGATAAGTAACACTATTTGATGGGCGAGACCAGCACTCATAAAATTCCCAGCGCCAGTCAGATTCGCGCGCCGGATGATGGACGACGATAGCAGCGATGGCATGAGCGACGCCGGCTTTACAGAGGCCGACGACCGTCTGTGGATGGAGAAGGAGTCGCTCGCCATGGAGCGCCGGTCGCGCACGGTGCCGCTTCGCCTCCACGGGCCACATCACCTGGCGCCATTTCGTAGGTCGGTTTCCGAGAGGGCATCGACGTGGGCAAGGAGCAAACACTGCAAGAGGGCTTCGATCACGGCTACAAGCACGGCGCAGCCAAAGGCTTCCAGTCGGGCTTGTTGCAAGGCCTCTTGCGGTACGAACCACGATGGACATTACTCTGACCGATCCCAGGGCGTTCAAGCACCAGTTCCCCCATGCTGCCGAGACGGAAGCCATTGCTGCCCTCGCGTCAGAGCTCAAGGCAGCTGAAGAGGCCACGATCCTCCAGGGCGAAATCCCGACGGCGACGGCCGCCCAAGCCACTGCTGTTGTTGCCGCGCTTGCACCGGTGGTGCCGGTCGATATCCCGAGCTCCATGACAACTTATTCTTGATACAACTAAACTACGGGAGCGACACTATGTGTGATTCTTGGCTGCCATGCCTTGGATGGACTCGAGCGGTGGGCGGTACATCTTGGGCAGCATCTTGCGCTGGAGCGCGTTGAACGAGTACTTCGGCAGACCGATGTTCTTCTCGGCGATGTCGATGCGCGCCCCGTACGCGCGCATGACGTTGGCGACGGGCTTCACGAGCGCCTCAACGTCGCGTGTCTGCGAGCTGGTTGCGTACACCGTGCGCATCTGGTCGAGGGTCACCGACATGGCTGTGCGGTCCTTGCCACTTTTGCAGAAGGTGACGCGGCCGCCGTTGAGGCCCCGCACGATGTCGCTGGCCTCGAGCAGCAGCCGCGTGTTCTTCGTGGCGCTTGCTTTGGTTTCGGCTTCTAGCAGCGTTGTGAGCGTGGCCAGCGCCACTTGAGGCGGCGCGCCGTTCACATGCAAGTGCTCGCCCATGGCTGCAAAGCTCGCGACGTAGTCCTTGAGCGCCTTGAAGCTCTTCTGGTTCACCTTGTGCTGCAGGTCCCAGCCGGCCGTGCCAATCATGTTGGCGAGCGACTGCATCTCGTTGATGCCTTGGCTAAAGAGAATGGGCACCACGGCAATCGTGGCGCCCGCCTGCAGCGACCCCGGCAGCGCACTAAACGTGGCCGACGGCAGAGGCACGTGGAGCACGTAGCCCTTGCCGTCGCTGGCAGTCGTGAGGCGCAGCGCCAAGCGGTCCGCGGCTTCAAACTGAAAGACGAAGCGCTCGAGGGTCTTGATGGCCACCCACGCGTCCGAGAGCATGCGCAGTTCGTGACCTTGCGACGACACGAGCGACTCCCACTGCACGAGGTAGCCGATGGCCGCCCACTGCGCCAGCACCGCGTGGCCGTCGCGCGCCGTGGGGCTCAGCGCTAGCTCCAGCTGCGCCACAAACGACGTCACGAGCACACTCAGCGACTGCGATACACAGAGCACCTTGCGAAACATGTACGCGTGCTTGGCCGAGTCAAAGGCGGCGGCCGTCGTCGCCGTCATCATCGCGTCTTCAAGGTCCAGCAGACCGTGCTTGTCCAGACCAAGGGCGTGCGCTGTGGGGGCGCCGCAACTCACCGTTGCGGCCACAGCTTCTTGCACGTCGAGAGCCGGTTGGGCGGTGCCTTCGTCGCCCCGTAGCGATCCCAGCGACGAGGCACGGAAACTCGTCATGTCGGCGCTAAACGGCCGTAGCGGCAGCTCCTGGAACGAGCGAAAGTACGACAGGTGAAGGTTCGTGGCCAGCGGCTGCACCAGAAGCTCCTTCTTTTCCGTGCTAGCGCGGAACCAGTTGCCTTCAGTGTCACGCTCTTGAACGTCTTCCATCATGCGTGCTAGGTCGGCGAGGTGGCCGTCGAGCGTGGCAACGTGCCGCGCGAGAACGTCCACGGGGATCGGGGTGACGTCCGGCTCTGAGCGCTGGTGCGACGGCTTCGCTCGCCGGCGCAGTTCGTGGTGCTTGGCTTTGTCGGCGAGGCAAAAGATCGGCGCTTGGTCGACAGCACCGAGTGCCGTCTCGCTCACGAGCCCAAAGCGCACCTTGGAGCAGCGGATGCGAATCTGCACGTGCACTTCGCCGACCGGTTCGGCCCCGCCAATCATGGAGCGGCGGTCGCCCTTGGGGTAGATGGGCACCCAGTCATCTAGCTCGAAAGCGAACTCGGCCTCCGGGTCGGGCAGCGGCGCGTCGGGGCTCATGGAGGACGACTTCATCTTGAGGATGCGCCAGGGTACGATGACGTGGCCGATGGGCACCTCGAGCACGCGCGCGATGGCTTCGTGGAAGACGCCAAGTTGCACAACGCCCTTCGAGTTGGACACACGGTGCGACGGCCGATAGATCGAGTAGGCGGACGCGGGTTTGGGCGCCGTGGCCGGAGGCAGCACCACGTCGCTTGTCATCTTCTTCATGAGCGGCGACGTCGACGCCACCGACGTGCGCCGGTGCATGCCCCACACGGGGTTGGTCGTTGCCATCTCTGTCGGCGTGCGCCCCACGATCTGCATCGGCGTTGCGGGCGGCGGCGCGTCGGGGCCGGCCGTGGGCTTGTCCGTCTCGCCGAATTGGATGCGAATGAACGGATTGAGAGCGGTGGGCGGGTTGCCCGGGCTACCGTCGGCAGGCGGCGAGGTTCCTTGCGCCGCGGGCAGCGGGACGCCGTCAAGCTTGAGATTGCGCGCTTCGAGGACGGCGACGTGGAAGACGTCACATCCTGCGGCGAGCGCGTCGTCGTCTGTGTCGAAGACGAGCTGCCGCTTCCGCTCGTTTTCGCAGCGCACGTGCCAGAGCTCTGTAAACATCTGCAACTCGGCGTGCATGTGCTTGAGGAACATCTTGGGTACTTGCGTGTGATACCCGACTTCCATGACTTCCTCGGCGACGCGGCGCGGGCCCAGCTTCATGGCGGGGAACAGGTACGTCTTGAAGAGAAGATTCTTGGTTGGGACGAGCGCGTGGGGCATCGGCAACAGCCGCGACACCGAGAGGGCGAGAGCCGCGTCCTTGGCTCCGAGCATGATGGGGTTTGTGATGGTCGGGGGCAGCGCTTGGCCGCGTCGGAGCGTCAGCGGAAGGTAGATGACAGGGGCGCCGAGCTGCACCTGGTTTGCAATGAAGCGCATGGCAACAACGCACGATGCGATGGCCATCTTGTCGGATACGCGCACGAGTACAATATGCAGTTCATCTTGAAGTGAATCGGCTTCCGAAGTCACGGATGCGAGCTGGATGCCCACAGAAAAGCATGGGTTGGCTGCCTTAACAATCTCGGTCTCGTACATGAGGTTCGAGCTTGGTGTTCCCGGGCTGGACCCTCGGGTAATACGCTCGACCTGCAGCTGGCACTCTGGTACATCGGGTGACTGCCCCCGCAGTGACGCAAGAGCGCCTTGGAGGAACGACTGCGGTGGGCCACGGACATTGGCATTGACCACGCTGAAGAAGAAGCTCACGATCGGCTCCTCCGGCGTCGCAGCTGCCATGACAAGCGTTGGCAAATGCTTCTGTCGCCGGCTGGAATATGACGGGCCGTTCCAAATAATACAGAAAATCCAACTGGTTTGGAGCCATCCGACCCTTTTATAACGTGGCAGAGAACGTCTCGTGCCGTCCAAGGCCCGCGGACGGTCCTAGCGGCGCTGGATGCGGCCGTCCTGTCACTGATGTGTGGGCCGAGCTGACAGCGCCGGCCAACGCCCCCAAAGAACTCTGCGAGCTCTGGCAATTCGAACCCTCGAGCTATTCGTCGCCAGCATGCTCTCTCTCGAGCAGGAAGGTTCAGCTCAAGCACACAGGGTCCTTAGCGCTATGGTCTCCCGTTGCAAGGCGGGGCGGCGGCCGCTGCGGCTGCCGACGCAGTTATACAGGTGACCTCATTTTCGAACGGCCCGTGATGCGAAATTCAGTGGAAAAAAATTCCGCCAGCCAACCTGCTTAATTCTATGACGCACCAAAATTCTTTTAAAATTATTCGGAAGGCGCGGGGACTTGGCGCCATGCACTGCGTCGCTTGGTTGTGACGACGGACGGCGTTCACCTGCCGCGACTGCTGCCGCTCGAGCTACTCGCCATGACCACGCCCGTCGGCACTGGCGACATTCTCCGCGGAATCTTAGTGAACCAGTCCCGATTGCGCAGAACTCGGGCTCTGTCGTTCCCACGACCGAGGTGGTACATCCTCTCGGCATATTTCCGCAAGGCGGCGTCCCCAGTGCGATGAGTTGTCGGTGGCTCGCAGGTGATGACGGAGCTCTGTTGTCGTGCCTAATTGCTTGTTCGAACTGTGGGTGGCGGAGTCCAACTCTACCGCTGGGATGTATGTTTCTCGATCGGCCTTGATCATAAAGCCAACCCGCTCTGATTCTTCGTTGCTCGGCCTCATTTGTGGGAATCACGTTTGCCAACATCATGCTCGGGTGCCGCTCTGGATCGTAGGGCGAGAGCTCTCACATGCATCGCTCAACCGAGCCCGGTGGACAAGCATCACCGAGCGGGGACGCCCGTGACGCCCTCGCAGAAGTTGATGGCATCGGATGAGTTGGTCAGAAGCAGGCAAGCCGTTTCGTGCACATGAGAGCGCTCCATTGGTGAAAACTGGGGGAAATCTTACAGCGTTTCAACCAATGGTGAGCCGTTTCTGTGATTGAGAGCTATGGATTGGCGTAAAATATTGCATTTGGTAGACTAAAGAGCCAATCCTGCGGGAGTCGGTGGATTCCGTTTTTGGCGACGTGAGCGGCTCATGGCGGCGAACGACGACATCTTCAGCCTTTTCGGCGCTCCACCTGCGCCCGTGGCTCGAGCAACGCCGCCAGTGCAGCCGCTTTCCCTTCCAAAGAACTTTGGCAGCACCAGCGGCCGCGCGCCTTTGGAATGGCATCCGATGACGTTTTTCCTCTCGTGCACGGAGTTGCACCTGCCGACGGTCAACTCGACAGCGCAAAGTGTCCTTCGTGGTGCCATGTCAGTTCTGGGAAGTGCATCGAGCAAGGCCAAGCTGCCCGAATGCGCGATTTCCATAGAACTCAAGCAGCCCAACCGAACGCCGCTGGCAAATGCACCCAAGTTCACTACTGAAAAGGTTCGAAGTCGCAATCCCTCGTTCGTGGTTGCTATCTGCCTCGACCTGCCACCTACAACCCCGCCCGACACACTCGTGTGCTTTAACGTTGTCATGACGGAAGAAGGAGCGAACGGCAAAGTTGTCGCCTACACGGATGTCACGTGGTTACATTTGCTTCAGAACTTTGAGCACGGCGCGACCTCGGTGTATCTCCCGCTCAACTCCAGCGTGACGGACTCGGCCGTTCTCACCGTGCGCTTCACCCGCGTGCGGCCGCAGCCCCATACGCTACTCCAGACGCAAAACACCGTGCTCAAATGCTACGCCTTTCCGTCCGCGACCAACCCGCATCACTTGCCGACCCTCGTGAGCGAAGAGCTCGCCGAGGTGGGCCCGAGTGCGCACATGCCGCTTCTTTTCCTGCGTCATTGCCGGCGGGAACTTGAGGGCGCCTACCACCTCTGGCGCGTGCGCTACAACAACGCTCGAAAGCGGCTCAAGCACTTCACCGACGGCAACGACGCCTTGCAAAACGGCTGTGATGTATTCCGCGTCGCCGTGGTCGCCGCACGCAACTTGTCGCTGCCTGCCGCCAACCTGCCGCGGCGAACATCTCCCGCTCGATCCCCGAACCCGCTAAGTCCACGAAGCGGTCTCGAGCTGCTCAAGAAGCACCACTCGCCTAAGAGAGGCACCGGCACCGACGAGACCCCGCGTTGCGGCGTCCACCCTTTTGTCCTCGTGCGCTTCAACGAGACTGAGTCGGCTGCGACACCGCTACAGCAGAGCCCTTGGCTCGTCGTCGGCAAGACCAACACCGAGTACGAGACGCTATCGCCTCGCTTCGGCACGAACGCCAACGCACTCTTGTGCCCACATGGCAGCCCGTCCACCAAGCACTTTGTGTCGTCGGCACTGCACACGAAGGCGGAGGTCGAAGCTCGCGACGGCGGAAAGCAGACGTTTCTCACCTGGTTTCGCCCGTCGCGCAGCCAGATGATCAGCGGTGCGCTGCAGTGGGACGTCTACTGCGAGGCGGAGATGGAGGGGCAGTCGGCCGTTGAGATTGGTCAGGTGTTCATTTCGCTCAACGACCTCCGGCCGCTCATGACGCCCGAGGCCGGCCCTGTGGCCAACGCCGTCGCTGTTCACACCGCCATGTGGGTACCCGTGCTGAACCGGGCGCAGGCACCAGTGGGCGAGCTCTACCTCGACCTGCACATCCGGCTCACGTCGGTGCCCTTCACTTTGGAGAGCGAGCACAACACACACGCGTCCAAGCCGGGCCAGGCCAAGGCCGACGATACACCACTCTTCCGGCTCGCGTCCTCAACGGTGCGCCCGCGCTTGTACGCCGCTCATGCTGGCCGCTTAGATGGACCGGGCACTACGCGAAACCATGGCCATCCCAAGCGACCAGGAACACTACTCAATCGGCTTTCTGCACGCGCACGTTATGGAACTCGACCGCCAGGTAAAAGAGCTTGCAGCCATGATTCGCACCGCCGAGACGCGCCTTCAAGCCAAGTCGTGGTTCAAGGGCAGCGGCGACAAGAAGAAGCGCGAGGTGCGACGCCCGTCGCGTCCTTCGCCCACCCGCCGTAGGTTCAAGCATTCGCAACCAACCTGCACGTAGCGTACCTACGCAAGCACGCGTGGCCCGTGGCGTCGCCGCGTCCTCGCCCGGCGTCCGAGCCGAGCCAGTTCGATCTCCTGGGCCTCGACGACCCTCCCGCCGCCCCGTCGGCTCCGGCACCGACGCCCGCAGCGCAGGTTGCCTGGTTCAAAGGCATGCGCTGACACTACTACAGGAGCATGCAACGCTCGCGACGTTTGTGACGGTCACGTGTGGGGCCCCAACGGCCCATGCTCTTGGCCTCGACGACCAGGGGCTCATTGGCCTCGAGGACAAACTCGTGCGTGTCAAAACGCAGATCGGGTTGCTGGCCAACGGCGTCAAGAACCTGCACAGCAACGTAATGGTGGAAGGCGGTGTGGCGGCGTTTGAGCGCCCAGTGCTCGTCGCGGTCGAGGAGCCGGAAGAGGCCGCTGACGCTGCCGACGAGGAGGCGGAGGCTAAGGCATGGTCGCTCGCGTCCAAGGCCAAGACAGTCACCAAGACGCTCGGGCAGCGGCTCGCGCGGCAGCCAAGCGACGAAGCTCTGGCGCCGACGGCCCTGGCGCTGCGGGAGGCGTTTGAAGCGTGCAAGTACCAGTACTACTTCCGCAAATGCGTGTGTGTGTCGCAGGCCGTAAGTGTGCTCGTGACGTCATTCCTCGCTGCGCTGGAGCTCGTCACGGAAGACGCGCCTGAAGTGCTGCACCAGTGGGCCAAAATCGGGTACCTCATCGGCTGGGAGTCGCTCATCTCGTCGCAAGGCAAGGAGCTCACGATGCTCTCGGACGCGTGGGCAACCATCAAGTGCCTCGAGCGCTTCGCGTTTCATCTGGACGCGACCGGAGACGCCATCGGCCTCGAGGAAGCCGGTGCCAATCATGAGGGCTACATATTGCGCATCCCGTGCCCCGGGGCGCCCCCGGACCTGGGTCTCATCCGCGTCACGTCGGTGCTTTTTACACAGGGCATCAACGAGATGCAGTCGCTCGCCAACATGGTGGGCACTTCAGGCGTCGAGCTCCAGAGCACCATCAACAACGCGAGCTTCCAGACGCTCCAGCAATACCACGCGCGCTATCTTAAGCTCAACGTTGAGCTAGACGTGACGACGGCGCAGCAGCTGCTGGACCCGCTCATGGCAGCCGTGCAGGCCGAAAACGCGGCCGCCAAGAACACACGCATTTTGCTCGAGGCCAGCGACGCCGTGCGCCGCATGAATGGCGGCCGCGTCACGTACTGCAAGAGCGGCAAGGACCGCACGGCCATGTCGGTGACGCTCGACCAGGCGCGGCTGCTCTTCAAGCGGCAGGCGTCGGCGAACCCGTTCCTCGTTACGTCGCCAACCCACGCGCCGACAGATATGGTGTCGGCGGACGAGCTGGCGGCCGCCAACATCATGCGCGAGCACGGCGTGCGCATTGTTGTCGCCAAGAAGAACGTGGGCCGCCCCAAGTACTCGTTCAACGCACTACAGCGAAAGCTGCTGCCCGAGATCTACCGCCCGCCCACGTCGACCATCCAGGACATGGTCACGTCCGTGACGGCGCGCGACTCGTAGGCAAAGGACTAAATCTCATTCCGTGTGTGCACGCGTTAACTACGAATCGTCCACGTCGTGGGAGCCCTGAATCGCGGCATGCGAGGGCCGGTAGATCTTGGGCAGGCACTTGCGCTGGAGCGAGTTGAACGAGTACCTGGCCTGGCCCACGTTCTTCTTGGCGACTTCGATGCGCACGCCGTACTCGCGCATGAAGTTGGCGATCGGTTTGATCTCGAGCCATTCCTTCTCCATCGTCGACTCCTTCATGAGGACCGTCGCTTGCTTCCACGTGCTACCGAGAATGCGTGCTTGATCGAGCGTCACCGACATGGCCGTGCGGTCCTTGCCACTCTTGCAGAACGTCACGCGGCCGCCGTTCATGCGCCGGACGCAGTCGCTCGCCTCGAGCAAGATGCGCGTATTTTTCTTCTCCGTGCTACCGATGAGCGCAGCCAGCGGCTCGAGCCGCAGCGACGCGCAGTTGTGGCGCAGGCCGGGCGTCGCCACGAGGTTGGCAAGGTACTTTTGCAGCGCCTATACACGAGTTAAGCGCCAACCGACGCTAGCAGAGGCACCTTGAGGCTCTTTTCGTTGACGCGCGTCTGCAGCTCGATGCCGGCGGCGCCAACGGCGTTGGCCAGTGTTTGCATCTCGTTGATGCCCTGGGTAAAAAGCACGGCGGTGATCGAGATGAGTTTGCCGTCCTGCAGCGCGGCTGGGAGAGCACCAAAGTGCACCGAGGGCACGGGCAGGTCGAGCACGTAGCCGTCGTCGCGCACGTGCAGCTCCATCTCAACGTCGCCGCTGACAAGACGGATAGCAAAGCGTTCGAGCGACTTGATGGCAATCCACGCGTCCGAGAGCATGTGCAACTCCTTGCCCTGCGTCGACACCAGCGATTCCCAACCGATTAGAAAGCCGACGGCGGCCCACTGCTCCATGATGCGATCGGGCGTCGGCACCATGCGCTGCACACAGAGCTCCAGCTGCGTCATGAAGGTCGTCACGAGCACGCTGAGCGCTTGCGAGAGGCACACGGCTTTGCGCAGCCCGTAGTCCGTCTTGACGCGCTCCATGGCCTTGTCGCACGCCATGAGCGACTCCTCCATCTCGATGAGTCCCGTCTTGCTGAGTCCCAGCGCGTGTGCTGTGGGAGCGCCGCACGTGACAGTCGAATAGGTCGCGTCCACTTCAAGCATGTCTTGCAGCTCCAGCACCGCGATGTCGTCCAGCGACGTCGAGTCGAGCCGGCTTAGGAACGCTGACATGTCCGTGCCCGGCATGATGGACGGTTCGGCGTCTCGGGCGCCTCGGGGCGACGGCTCGAGGCCCTTGAAGAGGCGGAAGTATGCTACATGCAAATTGGTCGCGAAAGGCTGCAGATTCGTGGTCGTTTTGTCCTGGCTAGACCGAAACCATACGTCGGTGTGATCTTGGTTGAACTGAATCCACTGCGCCAGCTGCGACAGCGACAGGTGCAGCGACGCCACCTCTTCCTTGAGCTCCGCGATGGACAGCGCCTTCGGGGGCTCTTGAGCCGCGATCTTGGCCTGCCACGACCGGTCGCGCACTGGGTCCGCCAGCTTGAAGAGCGTGCCGTTCGACGGCGTCTCTGGCTCCAGAAGGAACGGCAGTGTTGTGCGACGGAGCTGGATGCGGATAAGGAGTTCACCGCGGACGTCGCCGGTCGCGGAGAGCACAGGCAGCCACTTGGTCACGTTGATGGCGTACACGTCGTTTGAGCCTTCGTAGAGGATGGCCTTGACAGGAACAAGCACTTGGCCAATGTCAATCTGCCCGTCGTGGTGCGACACGCACTCGCTCGCAACGTCGAACTGCAGCACGCGCTCCAGCGCGTGGTTGCTGCTGTGGCCGTCGGCGTTGACCGGTGATGGGCGGAAAAACACAAAGTTCTGGTTCTTAGCCTTGACGTCCTTCTTGGCGACGTCCGCTTTGGGCTTCGAGTCGACCGCGATGTTGGCCGCCCAGTTGGGCTCCGACGTGTTCTGCTCGACGTTCGTCTTACCCTCCGAGATCTCGATGGGCCGCTTGCCCTTAGTGGTTTCGCGGAACTTGACCATCACAAACGGGTTGAGCGTCACGCCTGATGCGTCACTGGGCCCCGTGGCCGACGACGACGACCGACTCGTGCGCGTCGGCGTCACGGGCGGGAGGTTGGGCGGTAGTTTGAGACCGCGACCCGAAATGACCTCGATTGCGTACACGTCGCAGCCGTTGGCGAGGGCCTCTTCGGCGCTGGCGAAGTCCATCGCCGACTTGCGAGCGTTGTTGTACCGAATCGTCCAGAGACGGTGGGCGGCCTCAATCTCCTTATATGCTTGGTGCAGCAGCAAGGGCGGCACGGACGCGTGGTACCCGACTTCGAGCACCTCTTCCGTCGCGATGAGCGTGCGCTTGGACGGAATGTCCTTGGCATCCTTGGCGGGAGTCAGAGAATACATGTGCAGCAGCATGTTCTGCGTCGGCACCACACTGTGCTTCACGGGGAAGACGCGGCCGAAGGTAAGGCTTAGAATCGCATCTGTCGCGCCTGCCATCGCGAGCGGGAGGTGGACGAAGGGAGCGCCTTGGCGAAAGCTGTCCAAAAGCGTCGCACACGAGACCTCGGCCTTGGCAACGACCTTTTCGAGACCTACGTCGGTCTGCATGACGCGGAAGTAGAGGTTGTAGGTCGTCTTGACGCCCACGAGTGTCTTGGTTGAGAGTGGGATTGGGATCGTGAAGCCCATCGTGTACGAGGGGTTGCGTGACCGGCGCGGTTCTGTAGCTTGCAAGTGCTCCACAACCGTGTCGTCCGGTCGGCGCATCTCGACTTCAACGCGGCATTCCGGGGTCGACGACTCGGAGTTTTTCTTCTTGAAGACCGACTGAAAGAACGTCTGCGGCAGCGCAGGCAGGTTCAGGTTCGAACATGACACGAAAAGCGTTATGAGCTCCTTCCGGATCGGCCGCTCCGAATCCGCGCGCGAGAAGGTGCTACGCTTGAGTGGCGGCTTGATCAACGTCGGCTTTACATCCACAGGAGCAGCAACATCAGGCGTCAAGCCGTCAGCGATCGGTGCCGGTAAATCCATCGTCATCTTAGGACGCGAAGCAGGCGACGGTGGCGGCACAAACGTCACAGTCGGTAGAGTAGCTGGGGCGGCGGCGGGCGCATCAATAGTTGCCTGTGGGCGAGAAGCCGGCGACAGCGGTGGCGCAATGGTCACGCTCGGGGCGGCGTCGTCGACGGCCGGTGGCTTCTCCTCGGGCGTCGCCATGCGTGGATCGAGAACGAAAATGAGAAAAACTATAGTCAATTCGCCGTTGAATTTTTGACACCGAGTGATTTATTTTCTTGCTTGGAATAAAATTCAGTCGTCTCCTACAGTGCATAGGGTAATAAAAAAATTCTCACTAATTAATAAAATGCCACAACCGAAGACAGCGCGTCGCTCAAAATATCACACCGGAGGCAGGTGCCACCGGCGCCGATGCGTGCGACCTCGGGAATCAAGTCGGCGCCGTGGCTTTGACGAGGTCCGTGTAGCCACCTGTGGCCGCCAGAGGTGTCGAAGGGAGCATTCGAGCGGCTGGCAATACCTCTATTGGCCATCGAGGTGGTGCCATGGATCGGACGCGGGACATGTGCGACGGATATGGAAGTGATGGGGGCATGACGTTGTCGCGCGCCACCACTTGACAGGTGCAGCGTGGCTGTATTGGAGTCGTACAAGGTGCTATGATTGTGGGTTATCTCTGTGTCTACTGGGGATCCTATGCATCTTCGTCGGCATCGTCGACTTCATTCACGAACGAGCCGTCGCCTGCGAGCTCGGCCGCAAGCTCACCCATCTTGCGCTGGAAAAACTTGATCTGCCCGATGTACCGATCGCGGCCGTTGGCGGCCCGACGCTCGCGCTCATAGGGTTCCATGGCAAGGACGCGGTCGACGGCGTCGCAAATGTCCTCGCCTTGCACATCGAACTCGAGACTCGTGGCGTTCTTGAGGCCATGTTTATACTTGAAGTTTGGAGCGAGCATCTGATGCCTGCGCACGCATGAAGGTACAGCACCTCCGAAAGCGCGTACCCTTCGCTCCTGATCGGGTCGGCCTTGATGAGAACGCCCGAGTTCTCGTCGACGAGTTCATTCATTGGGGTCCCATCCGTCGTGACAACGAGTGCGCCCGAGGCCCGCGCCTGATTGATGTAGTGCCCGAACCTACGTCCCGCCCCATGAGCCCTCTGCACCGCACACAGCAAGGGCGACCCTTCCATCTTGCTCGGGCAGAGAATGACAGTGGCCTCTGCGAGCAACTTGCCAAATCCCACAACGTCGACGTCTTCGCCCCAATGAAAGTCGACATTCTTGGGTGTCACGGCTGGGAAGAGCTGCGCGTAATGCTCCTTCGAGGAGTCGTCCAGCGAATACATGTCAAGCGGCGGGAGGTCTTCGCGGCGCGCCCAACAGTCAAGGATCTGGCGCGTGCTCTTCTGTGTGCTGGCTGCGAGTGAGTATGCGGCGACGCTGACGACACGAACCTGTGGCCGTTCGCATGGAAAAACCGCAGCGAGCGGAAGTCGCGGGGCTTGATGCGGCCGAGGGCCGGTGTGTGCTTCTTTACGTGCCACTTGGTGAGTGTCGTTGGATCTGACGACGTGTGTTGCGTGTACAGCACCTTGGTTTTGCGCGGGTTGCCCTCCTGCTTGTACCTACGGTGCAGCATTCGCACGGCTAGAGCCAAGGCTCGAAGTACCAAGCGGAAACGCGGCGGTAGCAATCTTTTGTTTTGCACAGCACGTAGTCGACGCGCCAGTAATGTTCTGCGCGAAGCTCGTGCATTTCAATGTTGGGCATCATGATCACGGGCTTGTCCTAGAGCCAATATGACACTGCATTCGCGGTCCAGGCGACGGCTTACATCGGGGAATCGGGCCATGTCGGGGATGCCTCGCCAGTAGTGGTTCATCAGGATGAGAGGTGTTGCCGGGCACAGATCGAAATACGTCACGGTCGAGCCTAAAGACATGTCGTTGTGAACATGCTGGCAGCGAGGAGGAATCGCGTCGGTGTACCATCGGCCTTCTGCAAGTGGACGTCGAAGACCCAGTGCGGCAACGCGCGGGCGCGGAGAAATTGGACGTACGCCATGCCGTCTTCGCAGTAGCCGTGCGAGCGCAAATCCTTGGGGAGAAAGATGTCGACGTCGTGGCAGTCGCCGAGGTACTCGATGAGCGTGTTATGGTCCATGGATTCGTGCAGAAGTAGCTGGGCCGTGCCGTTCGTTTTGTACGAAATGACAGCGTCCTTGGTGCCGAGGCAGATCTCGTTGAGCGAGTTCATCAGGAGCAAGTCGGCGACGAGGCGATTGCGGTCGACCTTGTTGGGTCCGCGGAGACTAAAGCCATAGTCGTTGTAGGCGCCGAGGAGGATGAGCTGCACGAGGGCGCACGCCCCTAGGACGCTCAGGAGTACGACACGGCTCGGGCGAAGGCCATAGCAAGTCGTATGGGCCTCGCGGTACTGCATCTAGAGGGCTATGAGCGGCGGCGACCCCGTCGGGGCACGGTACCTGGAACTTGGTGGCGGCCATGGTTTTCGGCGACGGCGCCCCTGAGGAACAATGCAGCCCTTCGGGTTGGATTGAGCACACCCAGCGGTCGGCCGCCCATTGGTCAAAATTCGGCATTCCACCCAATCAAATGGCAATGTGGACAGGCAAATGGTGGGCTGGCGCAAAAAAGCTCGCAAATCGACTGAGCGTCCACAGCTTTGGCTTGTGCATTGTATGAGTCCGCGAATTTGCGTCATGATTGCGTCGACTTATTTTGACCGCACCACCTGGGCCGCCCAGACGGGGGTTAATCTTTCGATCTTTGCAAACGCCGCGTCGACATTTCCAGTTGGAGTTTCTAGTGGAAATATGCGCCGACGTATTTTTAAGTCGACGCAAATTGGTAGACAGACATGGGATGGCTTCCAGACCAGTTCAATCACGGAAATGACAACTCCAGAGGCCGAGTATGCGCGCATTGAGAGCGTCGAGCACCGTGAATCTACCGCTGGTCGCGGGGTTTGGTGACGAGAGCTGACTGCTGCATTATGGAAGTTTCTCATTTGCACACGAGCCACTTTGCACAACAGACAGTGGATTATGTACGTGCATAAAGAGATTTTAGATGTCTTGGACGCATCGGGGGGGCGTCATGCCGTCACAGAGGCAGAGTCTCAAACCGCGTTCTGGATCACACATTTATGAACACAGAGCAAGGTTGCCGACGTTAGCCTCGAAGTTGGATCGGAAATGCGTCGGTCGATAATCACGTCATAGTGAATCGCACACTGGAACTGAGGTAGGACAAGCGTACCGTTGGCATTTTGTCCACTGGAATCGCTCATCACCATAGCGTACGAGCCTGTTTCTACAGCTACGAGTCACCTTTGTCACTGTGTTGGCATGAACTTTCCCCCACAGTAGTGTCGAGGAACTTGGAGAAGCGGTAGAGACAACTCGACGTCCAAAAGGCTTGTAATGGACAGGAGCTTAGCTAATTATTGATTCTCTGCTATTGTGTGCGGGTCGGAAACATCGTTTGGAAGCTGCAGGGTCCAAACCTTGCTTTACATACTACGGTATCTCGTTGTTTCGATGCCCCAGGTCTTATGGACGAGCATGTGCAGGTAGGAAGGATGGCAATGACGAGCTCCAATGCGCAGAATGTTCGCCACCATGAGCAGGTAAACTGGCGGTCAAGACAGACGCCAGTTTTTCCTCATGCACTAGTGCCTTGTGCGTGCTGATTGGCGACTGGAGCTGCCCTTGGTCAGCGCACATGTGCAGTTTGTGGGGCATAACTCGCGCAGCAATGGTACGGCGAATAAGACGCAATACATTGACGTTGAGCAAATCACCGACATTTGAGTCGCCGTGTCAAAGCACAGCTCCAAGTGTTTCAGCCTTGACTTTACGGCCCTCGGGGCTCCGAGATATCTCCTACGAGCGCGCTCAATGCACGCACAATATCGGCTGTCGACGCTCGGAGCTTGACATCGACCGCGCCACCTCCAAGCCAGATGTAGCCCAAGTTGAGGACAGCACTTGAGACGATGACCTAAGGTATACATGGCAATGAAGGTAGGCAATTTATGTGAAACTCACCGGAATACAAGTTTTCATACCAAAGGGCGATACGCCGTTGAAGCGAAAGCCCGTAAGCTCGTCGGATACGTCCGTTGCGGCATGCTGGAAGTTGACATGCTTACGAGAAACCTTGACGTCCTTGCCAGCATCACGCACAAGCTTAGCCACCTTGTCGGCGTTGACCTTAGCTTCGTACTGAACGATGACGCAAATGTACCTACGCGAACATAAGCTTGATGCCAAGTGGATGGCCACGTTGTTACCGGGGTACATGAACCATGTCTTCCTTCCACGCCACATTCTCCATGACAATACTCTTACAAAGCTGGGCCGTAGAGCACTTCAAGAGCTCCCTACCATCACGACGATAAGACGCCTTCATCTCGCCAAACGAGTATTACGCGCGTTGCGTCAAGGACCAATCGTAGTAGTCAGCCGGGGCAGTATGCAGGGCCGCACTGACGATGTTGGCCTCGCGCAGGTGCCTCACGACACGATCCACGCTCTCCAGCTCCTCCACGCGCCGATTCAGCGCATCGCACCGTGCCTCGATCGCCGCCACTTGATCCATTGCCCGTCACCGCAAAAACTGCCACACATCCGGACAGCCCACACGCTATCCGGATCAGTCCCCAGGATACGGTGCTCTTGTGAAGGGTCTAGTGTCCGTCGGCGTCTCCGTGGCGCGGCTCTGCAGCCCCGTGTTGCTGTCGCCCTTGAGTGCCTTGCGGTCATGAACAAAGCAAGCGACTGGTTGGACGCAGAGCTTGAGCCTGGTATTTGCGTCCCTCTGGTCTGGTGACGCTGGAGCGCAGTTGCCTGCTGACGATGGTTCGTGGTTGTCAAATTCCACACTAACAAGTGAAACCGTTTGCCGTAAAAATCCATTTTGAAATATTTGCATACAAAAATCTCATTACACGGAATAAAAATTGGAGGCAAAAATAGAAAAGATATACTGTACCGGAAAATATCAGAATTCTGGATGTTGCCGATATATTCGTCCAAAAATATTTTACTTTTTGGCTCAGATTCACAATTCTGACACAAGTCTGACGAGCCCGACGGAGAAACTCGAGCAAGTCCAATCTCACGCAACTCTTTTGCCCTTGCCTGACCAAGGCGGCAAGCTGCGGTCCAGACGCATGTGACCCCGGAGGATGACTAATGCATGAACCGCACCTAGGCTCATGCACGCTGAATGTTGCTTGCAAGTCGAGGCGCACATCCATGCGTGCACAGGTGGCACTACGCGATGGCGCCGCGTCTGTGCCCACACAACACGAAGAGTCAGCGCCCACCTATATCTTTCTGTGGCACTAGTTCTCGCCTTTAAGTCACCGTGGCAGTGCATCTCCTGCAAGTGGGCGGTGAGGTGGCCGCTTCCACCCCCTCCGTGCCCCCGCTGAGCAGAGAAGTCTCGGCTGGAGTTGCGTGTCCTTAGCTGCAATCTGCAGGTGCATTAAAATGTGTCAATTTCAACGTTGACGTCATAATATTACGATGGGTCGCTCTTGGGAATTACTAACACGTGGATATTTATTTCGCTGGCTTGGTCCAAAACGGATTTTGCTCAGCGCAGGTGCCGACCTCAGGATGCCCGCCGACGATGCAGGCAGCGAGACCGGCAGCTTCCGACGCGCACCGTACCGCAGCAACACGATTGACAGCCTCACGGGTAGCGCGAACGGCTCAAGCTTCACGGGCGAATCGACAGAGTACGCATCGAGTCCGCACGGCAAAAAATCGGCCCATGCTACCGCCGATATACGCGAGTCCCTAGCGAACATGTCGGTCCACGACCTCGCAGCGCCACCTCGCTCGGGTCAACGTGACAGTCTTGTCTACCGTGGCAGCGAAGCGCTTTCGCACATGGACCCGAGCTTTCACGACGTGCGGCAGCCTCCGTCACGCCCTCCTGTCATCCTCGAAAACACGGAGGGTTACTCCCCGCTGCTCCTTGCGGCCCGAGCTGGCGATGTCGTTGAAGTGAACGCGCTCCTCGTACAGCCTGGTACCGATGTTCTTCGACGCGATCCGACGTTCGGCCAGAGTGCACTCCATTTCGCCGTGCGCGGCGGCCACATGAGCGTGTTGAAAGCGCTTCTCTCCCCGCGCATTGTATCGTCAATCATCAACCTCCCGGACAACCGCCGGAACACAGCGTTGCACCTCGCAGCCGCCAAGTCGCGCCGAATCACCAAAATGCTGCTGGACCACGGCGCCGACACGCAGTTTTTCAACGTCCGCAACCAAACACCTCTCGGCGTCCACATCATTACGACGACCAAGGACGATCCGATGCTCTGCGAGATGCTTCTTCGCTACAAGGCTGACCCGAACGCCGCCGTAGATCAGTCGACGCTGTTGCACGTTGCTCTGGACAAGGGGCTCGTCGAAATTGCGCTGCGCCTTGTTCGCCACGGCGCGCGCCTCGACAACTTGGACGAGAACAAGAAGACTGTCTATGAAAAGGTTGACAAGCCGCTGTTGAAGCGCCTCCTGCAGAAGGTGAACCAGTCGCCCGTGTGGATCGACGACAAGGCGCGGCCGGGCTGCATGCTTTGCGAAAAAAAGTTCTCGCTCGGCACGCGACGCCACCACTGCCGGTACTGCGGCCGCCTCTGCTGCAGCGATTGCGGCAGCGGCCGTGTTGCCGCCTACAAGTTTCCGCAGGGTTTCGACAACCGGCTTAAGGCACACGGTTCGACGCCCAACCACAAGCCGCAGCGCGTGTGCAACGTGTGCTTTGGTGTGCTCAACGAGCAGCAGAAGGAGCTCGGACGAGAAGATCTGCGCGACCGCCCCTCGGACCTCGACCAATTCGTTGACCGCCAGCTCCACGTCGAGTGGGACGAGGTCAAGGGCCAGCACAACCACCCAGTCGTGCCCCAAAAGGTCTCAGGCCACAATTGATTTGCATAACATGTCTTCGCCTACGATTGCGTCGCGAGTCTTAAAATGCCGGCAAAAGAGACCCCACGAGGGCCACAAGCGCCGGCCACGTCTCATCGGCGGCTGGTGTCGCACGCAGCCGTCGCGTGAGGCAGGCTAGCAGTGTCGGGTTGCGTTTCCAAAGCGCCGGCGAGGCTTCGCCGACGAGACCACTCAGAATCGCCAGTGTCGGCGCCGCAAGCTCTGTGCATGAGCCGAGAAGAATGGCGAGAAACGTGTCGAGCACTAGCTTTTCGTCCTCGGGCAGCGCCACGCACTCCAGCAGCAACGGCCCGATGACTTCGGCGTCGAGTGTCGGGAGTGCGTTCGCAAGCGCTTCGTGGCCTTGCAGCCGCCACAAATAGCTGAGGTCCCGGGCATCATTGGCGTCCTTCGCCGCAATCATCGTCGGCAGCAGCAGCGCCGTGCATGCAAGGCAGTGCGCCTTGGAGCGGGCAGTAAAAAGCAGCGTCCGCGCGATGCCGCACACAAGCGCCGCCGCCTCGGGCGACGTCTCGTGTCGCGAGATGGCGACAAGCATGTCGAGAGTCACGTCCCGTGGCGCCCACGTCGGTGGCCGCCGAGCCGCGAGCATGTCTTGCACGACGGGCTGTCTAAAGGTCGGCTGCGCCACCAGCGCGCGCAGAAGCCGCAGAGACGGCCCTTGCAACGCCTCCGAGAGCGGCTCGGCAGCCAGCGGGCCCTGGCAGTGCGTCAGCAGCGCGACGGCTACCCACACGAGCTGTGGGAACAGCGCGAGCTTGGCCGGCGGCATGCGCGTTGCTAGCAGCGTAAGTGTCATAAGGTACTCGGGTACGAAGCCTGCGCTGTCGACGTCCTCGAGGGCAGCCCGGAGGAGCCCCATGAGCCGGACACATACGCCGCCGTCAAAGGGCGGCGCCAGTGCACGGTAGAGCTCGAGGCTGCTCTGCGCAAGCAGCTGCGCCTGCGGACTCCGGCTTGTGTTGGCAAATTCGTCGATGCACGCCGCAGCCCAGTCGACCCGATCAGGCTCAGTCAGCGAGAGCACCAGCGCCTCCATGGCGTGGCGCAGATCAACCAGCGTCGGCGCGCCTGCAACGGCGCTGAGTGCTTGCAGCGACGCTGCCAGCGGCGCGTGGCCGACGGTGGATTTGGGCGTGAGCGCAAGGAGCAGCGCAACGCCATCAGAAAGGACGCGGCGCATGAGATCTGCCGGTACCGACCACACGAGCACGGCCCCAAGCTCGTGGCTGCCCACCCAGGCGTGGAGGACGCTCGCGACACTGCTGAAGATGGTCCACTTGCGTGGCAGCAGCGGCCCGGGTCCGGCGTGAGCGACCACAGGGGCGATGAAGAGCACTGTTCGGCTGGCAACGTCCAGGACAATGTCCAGGTGCTGCCGCTGGACGGAGTCGTGTGTCATGAGATGCTGTACGACGCGGTCCGAGCCCCCCGGCGCTTGCGCGAGGCACGTGAGGATCCACTTGGCCGTCGCTAGCTTGTGTAACTCTTCTAGCGAGTAGAAAAAAGTGACGACAGCGGCCAAGCCCGTGTCGCCACGAGCGAGCTCGACCCACAGCGCTCCGACCGTCGGCACTTGTAGCGCGGCCGTGAGCCGGAAGAGCGCCGTCAAGCACGCCGGTGTTGGCGTTGCCAACGCGTGAATCCACGGGATGCTCCTTTCGAGCAAGCGTGTCTGGAGCATGGCGTTTGGGCATTTAAGCGTGAACGAAAAAATTGCTTCGAGGACGTTCACAGCCTGCGCCGCATACTTGTCTGCGACCTTGGCGGCAATGCCGCGGAGTTCATTTGCATCTGCGACAGGAGCGGTTGCATCCCGCGGGGTGTTGTCGTCGTCAAGAAGCGTTTTGAGAACATGTAAGGCGTCGGCGGTCTCGATGTGGACGAGGCCGGCGAGAAGGAGCTTAGGAAAGCTTGAACTTGCCTCCAGCTCGGCGCAGAGGTCGTAGGCAACGTCGGCAACCACGCTGAGGTACTGGGCAGTGCAAGCAGGTGGTCCGTCGACGGGCAGCCGAAGGCAGCGGTCGACGCAGAACGAGATGGCGCATGGGTCGTCGCTCGCGAGCAAGTGGCGACAACCCCGCCGGGCACTTGCCTTCCAGCTGCTGATCGCAGGACTAGCTCCAAAGACATTGTCGAGCCAGCCAAAGATGCCATCGACATCGAATGCGGGGCCGATGAGAAGGGTAGCCATGGCCCCGACAGCTCCAGACACGAGTTCGAACCGCACGCACAAGCCATCTGCCATGGCGCTGGCGTGGTGAAGTGGGTGCCACATACTTCCGTTTTCCATAGGCAAGAGGTGTGACCAGGCGACGGGCTCCGTTTCTAGTGCGTCCCAGTCACTGAGTTCTCCGCACCAGCAACGTAGCGTTTGGAACCATTCCGCACGTCGTCGAGGCGTGATCTGCAGCGTCGGGTCATCGTCGCCGTCGGCATCCTCCGCTGGAAGGCCGAAGGCTATGTTGTTCTGGTGCACGATCGACTCGACGATCGCACAAATATCGCGCTTCAAGAGACACGGCGTCGGAGCGGAGGCCGGCTCCCGCGGTAGCTCCGCTTGCAGCCGATCGACGAAACGCAATATTTGTCTGCGAAATGAGGCCGTGTGCCACACGTGCTGGCGTCGCTCCGGGTGCTCCAGCAGCAAGCGGTAGATGCGGGCCAGCGCCCACTGGAGCCCAGTCTGGAGCTCGAGGCTACGAGCGACAACCAGCTGGTGTTTCGACGTTCGCTTGGGCAGTTTGGTCGGAGATGCCGGCAACCGATCGTCTACCCCACCAAAGGCCTCACCCTCGTACGACACGAGAGCATCAAGCAGCAGGTGGTGCGCAGATGCATGCGTCGCGCCGAGTGCCAAGACCGCGGCCGAGCGCTGGCTCGTACTGGGGCTCTTGAGGTATCGCGCGAGTCGGCGAAGCAGCATGGATACTAACGATCGTGTCGAGTCACCTCTGGCGACGCTGGCGGTGGCGCACGCAAAGATGGCGCAGTTGCGCCACTGCGCGTGTGACAGCTCTGCAGCGGAGTCGGCACCTGGCGGGATCAACGGCTCGAGACGGCACGAAGCTTCGTCAACGTCGGCCCACACAAGCCCCACAAGGTCTGGGCATACGTCGCAGACACGGCAAAACAGCGTGGCAAGGCACTGCGACCAGAGCCAGTCTAGGCCCGAGATACGTGCGTCGCGGGTGTCGTCGTCGTCGTCCACCTCCGGCTGCACCTGTGCAAAGAGCCGCTGGGCTTGCGCTTGCGTCTGCAGCTGCGCGAGCCACCGGAGAACGCCGCCGGCCGCCAATGCCGCGCGCTTTTCGTCCAGCGTGAGCCCCGTTACAAGCGCGAGGTCACTATCGATGCCCGTGACGATGTCGACGACATTGATACCTATGCCACCGCAAACAGCCCGACGGCGTAGGTTAGCTACAGCTGAGAGGAGCTCGAGGGCGTTGGTCCGAGCTTCCATTGCAACACCACAAAGAAGATAGAGGCAGAGAGCTTCAACTTGCTGAAGCATCGACGAGTCATCCATGGCCACGTCTGCGGCGGTGAGAACCGTCTTCAGCAGCTGAAGGAGCGTCGGTAGGGAAGTCGGAACCTTCTCGGAGGTAGGCATACGCATGATGTAGTCGACGACGCCTCGGCAAACGGGTGAGAGGTGGGTGCGCGCCACGGCCTGGAGGGTGTCCGTCGCCGCGACTCGCAGCGATACGTGCGCGTGGACAGCACACCGCGTGAGAATCATTGTTTTCTGGTCGTCGTTGAGACCCACCTCGGCATACAGCCAACGGATACATGCGATCGTTGCTTCGAAAGCCCGTAGACCGACCCATTGCTTGTACGCACTCACCTTCATGGAGGCGGGGAGTACGGTTGCGCTGCCGAAATACGTGTTGCACTCAATGAGGATGTTGCCGACGATGTCTGCGAGCACAGGCCGACAAACCGCGATGGTCGCCTCGTCCCAGTCCTTGTCGATGTCGGCAACCGGTGTGAGCTCAAAGATGGCGCGTAGTGCTTGGAGGCCAACAAGACGACGCTCGTCGAAGACGGAGGTGGCTTCGAGGATCAGGCGCCGCACGTGATTCTGCAAGCAGTACTGCATGTTGTACCTGCCGAGAGTCAGGGTGATGTCCACGAGGGCATTGATGAGAGCATCGAGCTTGGCCGGCTTGTGCCTGGAGATAGGAAAGCACCATGCTTGCACGAGGTTGATGACCTCCATCATGTCTTTCTCGAGGGGAAACCGGCGTTTGGCCGCCATGTGCCGGCGGATCAAAAGGGCGAAAAAGCGACTCACGAGTCGCAGAGATGCCGGATCCTTGTGTTGCGCATGCAAACGAAGAAGGGCTAGTGCGTCGTCGCGCCAGTAGCGCGAGAAGATCTCACCGTTGGCCAGCATGAGCACCGCGATGCGGACCTCCCATGCGACGGCAAGGACGACCAAACGCTTCTTCTTGGCGCAAATTCGAAACACTATGGCGTGCGCGTCGCTTACGTAGGACGTCCACTCAACGTGCTTGGACGAGTGGTACACGGCCAGGCCGTCAGCGGAGAGGCCGTCGAGTGTCCGAGAGAGCACGTCGGCTACAACGCCAAGGGCGGCAACGCGCACGTTCAACTTGTGCGGCTTGACGACGTACAAAAGGACGGTGCGAAGACACCCAATCGAGTCGCACGTGCACCGAGCGTCGTAAGGGTGGAGCAGGTGGAGCCGCAAGCGGGCAAACCATTGGAGGAAGATTTCCTTGGGTACATGTTCGTCCTGCAACGCGGAGTGAATCGAACGAATCGCGTGCTTCCCAAGGAGCCCAAGGACGTCCTTCCAAAGACCCATAACTGCATCGCCGTGTCCGCCCTTTACAGGCACGCTAGGTCGAAACGTGGAAAATAAGTCAGTGGGTTTCGGTGCGACGACTGCGCCATCTTCAAGAACCTTGAGCGCCACGAGCACAAGCCGATCAAAAGTCGCATCAAGCCGGTCCTGCTTCTCATGGGTCATGGAGCCGGGCGTGTAGCTTCTGAGGACATCGCACAAGATTTGACCCACAAGACAGAGTCCGGTCCGCGCGAACACTGAGTTGCTAACCTTCGTCGCTTGCCACTGGAGTAATGTATCTACAGCTGCGACGAAGTTGCGGCTCGCCAAGCGCGTCCAGATGGAACTCATGCGTTTCTCAGTCGCGGGGATCCCAAACTCACTCGCCGCATGTGTCGCCATGAACTCATCGAGTTCCCGCTGTAAGATCGCAACGACCTCGTCCATGCTTTTGTAAGCGCCGTTACAACTGTGCGCTCCCCAAAATGAATATTTAAGAAAAAAACCATCGAGTATTGGAGACCTTTCGCAACATAACGTAAAAATTCAGTTGTCGGACGATTTGACGTAGCCGCCGAATATCTAGCAGTAACTTCGACACCATGACGACATTCAGCAGATACGAACTATGCTTGGCGTCTGCGATGAATGGACTGCAAGATGAACTTGTTATCATGGAAAACTGTGCAATTATGCTCATAAAATTCGCTTGTGACGAGGGGAATTGATTTCGATCCGTTATGGGACGATATTATATTTGAATATTGTATCCGTCGCCTGTATCTCAAGGCAATGCCCTCAATTATGCAGTTTTACAGGTTATACAGAGTAATACAGTGGCTGTCGAAAAAATCGCGCACCAACACTCCATTAAAGCCGCTTGTGATTGGCCGAAACATGAAGCCATATGCTGACCTAACGTGCCAATTTCCCTGCAGCAGCTATTTACCTCCAAAATTTGAATTAATACTGGACAGACAGATCGCTGACTCGTGTTGCGTAATTTTCCTCCACACTTCTTATAACCTCCTGATAAACAATACTTAATCGTTTTAGTCTATTATACAGGTACAGTAGCGAAGGAAATTTAAGGCACTTTTTT
>JNBR01000086.1:3835-43851 GCA_002081595.1 Achlya hypogyna | reverse complement strand
GGCGCCGCGTTGAAGATGCTCTGAGCCTCCTGGGCTACCCATTGCGTATCCGAAGAATCTTGGTGTCGGGTGAAATCTCATCACTCGGAACTCAACGATGCTGGCCACTTTCTTGTGAGTCCGCCGCCATCTCCTCGGCTGCTGTAAATGTATCAAGGTTCGATGCCAACCATTCCCCTTATGGTACATGAGGCGTCGATGTCGAGGTGTGTTCTTTTTCGCGATACACATTGGAGAACCAGATGAAGTTATCTTGGGCATGTGCTCGAACTGATCGAGTTGGGGAGACCGCAAGAAGTCTTGCTCTTGACGCGAGCCAAACCCATGCCAGAGACAGCATCGCGATTGCTGCGATCGAGAAGACATTGAGACCTCAGCATGCCAAAGCTACGCGAAGGTGCCACCCACGATTCCCATGTTGGCTATCACGTCAATGGATCACGTTCAAGGAGCGAGTGTCTGCGAGAATGACAATCGGCAACTGGAAGGCCCATCAATTTGATAAGTGACGACTCTCGCATTGATTGGCTGAAATTCCTAGAGTTATAACCAATCTGCGCCTCTCAGGCGCTGACAACGTCGTATGATTGGCCACAAACGCGATTGCAGGTGCCCAATTTAATCCCAGCAAGCTTTGTCCACTGCGGTCGCCGTTGCCGTCGCCGCAGGAGAGCAGGGACACGGAATGAGGCGCCTGGATATGTAGGGATCGATTCTCTTGCTAGGGCCGGTTCAGGGATGTTCACTCCACCGGGTCTAGGCCGATTGAATTCGGGTGGGAGCTCTTCGCGATAGATTGTGTACATGGCTTGCTATACATCGGCAATATAAATAACAAGATCCTATGCTACGCGTCTTTGAAGTAGTGCTGGTCGTCGCGGGGCGGCCAGTACCCTCCTGTCGGCGGCTCCAGCGCACTGTGGCCTCTGAGAAAGTTTTGTGTCGCAAGCAATGATGCCCGCAGCGGCGGCAGTACGATCGTTGGGCGCGGCGCATCTTTAAGCATTGGTGCTGGAACCGCAGCCATTCTAGGGTATTGCGAGTAGTCGTTTACCCGAGGCCGCTCCTCATACATGGGCTCCCTGGGCATCACGCGGGCATACTGCATGGGAGGTGGGTCCCAGTGGGGCGCAGCAGCGGGCTTAGCAATGAAGGCATCGATGCGCATGCGCTTGTTGGCGTCGCTGGGCTGGGTAGCCTCGTGAAGCCGCTTGGCGCGCTTCTTCTGCGCATACGCCTGTTGCAACGCGTTGGCTTTGGTTCGGTGGAACTCACACAGGGAATGCAGCTCGCCGTTCCGCTTGACCGCGCGGGGCTGCATACACGGCTTGTACGTGTACTGGCACTGCGCCGCGGCTGCGACGGCGGGCGACGTCTCGTCGTCGTTGGCGGTCTCGGCTCGGTCCGGCGTCTTTTTGGCGTACGCTCGCTGCAGCGCGTTGGCTTTGTTGCGGTGGTACTCGCAGAGCGAATGCAGGCTCCCGTTGCGCTTGGTCGCACGGGCGTTGGCGCACGGCTTGTACGTGTACTGGCACTGCCAACCTTCCGGGTCGGCCTTCCGTCGTTTGGGGCCCATCTCGGGAATGATGGAATATCAGCAGAAGCCCGACAAAAAGGCCAGCCAATCGCAGACAGGCCACGGTGATCGCCTCCGTTGATTGGCGTAGACGGGCGGTAGGCCCCCCTTCACTTAGGTTCAAACGACCCCCCATCGATCACGTTCTCCAGGGGGGTCCCCCCCAAACGCTTTGACCACTTTGCACTTCGAGTCGGGCTGGCGTCTGCGATTGAAGGCAGCCGCTTGCAGGCAGAGCGCTGGGGCTTGGAAACGGGAGCACCTACTCGCGCTGGCGCAGGTGCAGCGGGGACTAGTGGAGGTAGCTGGCGGCGGCTCGCCGAGACCAGCGGCGTCGGCGCCCGCCGGTGGACGCCGAGGCACGCGGTGCCAGCGGTGGCAGTGCCAGCTGGCCTGCCGGTGCTGTGCAGGGGCTGCTAAATCAGACCACGTCGCAGAGGATAACATGTCGGGAACCTTCTCGTTGCCGCCGTAAGCACGCATAAAAAGGTGGAGGAAGGAAATTACATTAAAAAGAACTCGGAGGGCGCTTTCCGTGCAGGTGGTGGTCGTCGTCTCGCAGCAGCGACGTGAGGTAACCAAAGGTATCGTGTTCGCGCGGGTACACGAGCCGAGGAAGCACCACGCCGGCCCTCAGCGTCGGATCGAACTGTACGTTGGTGGCACGGGTGTAAGGGTACCGCTCCGCCAGCGGCGCGACCATCGAATGTGCCAGCATCGAATGCGATGACATCGAATGCGTCGTCGACGGATGCGTCGTGGGTGCCGGCATCGCGATGGCCGCCGACGAGGCACGGACACCAGCTTGCTTCTGCATGCGCTTTTTCTGGGCGTACACACGCTGGATCGCGTTGGCCTTCTTGCGATGGTACTCGCAAAGCAAGTGCGGGGAGCCGTTGCGCTTGGTCGTGCGGGGGTTTGTGCAAGGCTTGTACGAGTACTGGCACTCGGTGGCATTGGCTTTGGCGTCCATTTCGGCAACTGCAGGCTGAACTCGAGGAGGGAAGTACCAACTTGCCACTTTGGCTGATTGCAACTTGGCAACCCGCTCAGTGGCCGTCGCGAATGATAGTTGCGTCGGTGGGTGGGAATTCCTCACCACTGGCGAAATGTATGGCAAGTGGCACGAACCTTGCATTTCCCACGAGATATTTTCACGTCGCCGGAGAAAATACGCCGTGAGGCCGGCGCCAGTCCAGCGCCACAGGGAAATATATCAGCGCGAGTTGGGTTTTTACCGTGAAACCCCGCTCGATAACGTCTATTTCCTGTAAATCCCTGTCGTGCGCTTGGTTTTACGCGCTGTGTGCAACTATCTCGTGCAATGTAATGCAAATCCTCGCTGAGATCTTTCGCAGGCGCACTTGCACCACCGAGAATATCGAAACATACATGATTTTTTAAGTTAGTGGACAAAGTGACATGGAGAGGGATAAAACGACCTGCACAGGCTTGTTGGAGGATGCTGGTCGTCACGGCTAGAAGAGCTCGTGAAGTATTGCGACTTCTTCGAAAGTCATGGGCGACAGCGCGTCCAACGCGAAAACGGAGTCGTCGCACCAAAGCTCGGTCAAGATATTTTCCGGAGCTAGCGGTGGAATTGGCGCCATCCACTTCCGAGCGTCGTCCGTCACAGGAGCATTGCAGGGACGAAGCGGCTGTGCTTGAGAGTATTTGGTGGTTGGTGGGACTTGAAGCGCAGCCTTAAGGCGCTCGGCGCGCTTCTTGTTGGTGTAAACTTGTTGGATACGATTGGCTTTTTGCCGGTGGTATTCACAGAGCTGGTGGAGGCTGCCGTTCCGCTTGGTGGTGCGGGGGTTTGTGCACGGTTTGTATGAGTATTGACATTCAAGCGCGGGTGGCAAAGCACGTTGAAACCTCGACGCATCCATTTCATTAATGGCCCTCGGTGACGGATAAAACGAAAAAAAGCAGTCGTGCATCAGTCGTGTAGCGCTGACTTCTCCAAGATTTGGATCAATGCGCCAGCCAATGGCTCGGTGGCAATGGACTGATAGATCCTGTCATTGGTGGTACCAACTGGGTTTTCATCGTGGAGCATTCAGCGCCCATTATGAGAGATTGGTGTGGATACATCCACTGGTGACTTGTGCGATCACTTGGCCTCACCACCCAATTTAGACTCAAAATTTGTAAGGCATCGCTGAGTGATGGTACCACTGAAACACAGGCCACCTACAGCGCAGTGTTTGATAATGTCGCTGGCGCCGCACCAGCGGAGCACGATTAAAACTTAACACCTTTCGAGAGTTCTGGTTTGGATAAGTTTCTAAACACAAATTACCATGCAAGGCGATCCATATTTCGGGAGCTTTTGGAGTACCTGGTGCTGGGCAACTTGTGGACGATGCGGGGGACAGCACAGCACCTGAGCAATAGGATTGGCGAGTGTTCGTAGGAATAAGAAGCTTCGAGTACACACCCTGTCTAGTCTACGGCGAAATCACTGATAGTAACAATCGACCCAGCCCAACTTTTGTTAAACAATGCATAATTTTATCGATATAAATAAAAACGATACTTGCGAGTAGCCTCAAGTATTCAATGGCGACCAGTGGAATGCCAGTTGCCATCAGAAGAGCTCAAGCAGCATGCGGTATTCTTCATCTTGAGTCATTGGCGGCTCGGTGCTGCACAAGAGCTGGTCCATGTACTCAAAAGGGTCCAAGACTGTCGTCATCCCAAAGTGGTGGGTGACAAGACTCGAAAAGCTGACGTTCTCGGTAGTAATTGGATTCGCCGCCTCTAGGGTGGCTGGGACCGCGGGTCGGGCTTCGATTTTGATACGCGTCGAGGTGTCCGGGGGTCCGAAACGGCGGAGGTGTCGCTGGCGCTTCTTTAGGGCATACGCCTGCTGGACGGCGTTGGCCTTTTGCCGATGGTACTCGCAGAGCAAATGCAGGTCTCCATTGCGCTTGGTCGTGCGCGGGTTTGTGCACACCTTGTACGAGTACTGGCAGGGGCTTTCAAGTGCCTTCGTCGAGGACATTTCGCTTCTGGTCATGAGTCGCCTGCATTGCCGATCCGGCCCGCCGGCCACAAAATCTGATAGGTAGGATCTCATTGGCACAAGCGTTGGGGGGGCTGGGCACGAGATACAAATTGGTAATCCGTGAACTTCAAACCCACGCGGAGCGTCTCCGCATTCGCACCACCTCCGCACTGCAGGCGCACGCTACCACCAACGCTTTCAGACAGGCATGGGCCAAACATTTCGGGGCTAAGGAGTCTTTGCTTACAAAGTATAAAGCTTTGGGTCATGGGTGCGAGTTCCGACGAATGGCGTTGGCAGTGCGTTCGATCCGCGTTGTTTTGTTCGCGTCGGTGTATCTCGTACACGACCTTGCATTCAACCCTTGTGTAAAGTGCATGAGCCCAGTGATTTATGAGGTCGACCAATCGCTTTGTTGGAAGATGTTCGAAAATACAATTTGGCACCAGTGGGGGCAACACGTGATTCCCTTCGATTCAGAGAAATCTCGTGCGATGTATTTGGCTACAATTACTGCGCACCACGCATGGCCTGTGGCTGCGTTTCTATTCGTTCGAAACTTGTTTGGGTTGCCTTGTTCCTTCGTTTTTGCTGCTGTTCGGAGCGCATGTGGCCTGGGGTTGGCGCAAGTGTGCGGCTGCTATTTATAATGCACTTATTCGGCTCCTGTGACATCACACTGCTATGGGCACATGTGGGGGTGCAATTTGACTTGCATGAAGCTTTTGGATGGCACCTACCGTACTTGCATACACGAACAATGGTAAATTACGGTACCACGCGCCCTGCTGCCCTCGGGGCACACAACGTCGTAACTTTCCACATTCTCTCTATCCGAGCAAAGACTCAACTGAGAGGTGTGGACAGGAGATGGTGCAAACTGTTGGAGCTATTTCGGCCATTACTAATATTCAATTGAATGAGCCAAGGCCATATATTCTCTCAAAATTGGTTTGACAGCCCGTTTTATAATCGTGAGACCAGAATTCTTCGAATAGCGTCACGATCATTCGTAAACGACAAAAAGCTTAAGTATGGATAAATACCAACTCTACGAACAAACCTCCAAATGTCCAGCCTCGGCCCTGTGCCGGACAGCGTCGGAGGTCTTGGAACTATTCTCGTTACGGAGAAAGGCGTCGATGTACTGAAAAAATCCGCTTCCAAGTCCTCGAGGCTCACAAAGGTTGCACTGTCTTGACACACTGGTGTGAGTTGGATGGCGTTATTGGCATCAGGCCACGCATGCACCAGGTCGTGGTCCTCGAGACCGCAATTTTGAGTGACGACGCTGTGGGGAATTTTGTTAAGCATATGCAGGCGCTTCTTGGCTGCGTAGACTTTCTGGATCGAGTTGGCTTTGGTACGGTGGTATTCACAAAGTTAGTGCAATTCGCCGTTGCGCTTGGTCGACCGAGGGTTATTGCGCGGCTTGTACGAGTACAGGCACTCACTGGTATTTTGGATTCTAAATTGCGGATATGGCGCCAAATTTAAAAGTACACAGTACTGATCCTCGAACCTTCAAGAACTGCCACATTTGTTTTATCTCCCTTCTGATCGCCTGCCGTCGAGCACCGTGTCCGCCATGACCTCGCAAGGATTTGCAGCATTTGATTGTTTGTTGGGGGTTAATATTCGCGACTTCTCGGCATTACTAACATTGAGAGATGCGCCAACTGGAGAATGGAGGCAAGCGGCTGTTGACGTCCCAAGAGGGAGGAATAAACCAAACTCACTACAAGTCCGATTTGGCAAATTTCCAGTAGCATTGTTATTGTGTACAGGGAGGAGTATTTGACATTAAAGCTACAGCGAAAGCCTTAGGGCTAGTCGAGGGTCGCATGATGGTGCGTCGATTCATTACGGGTTGGAGGCGCACATGCACGGCAAGCACTTGCGACGGTCGATGTAGTTCAAAAGTCGACTTGATTAGGACCGCTCATGTCGACGCATGAGGCAAGGACCCCGAAAATGTCGTGCAAGTAATACGGGGTAAGAACTACTGCGCGCCCTTTAAATCCTGTGGCTGGAAGGCGATGCACTCATTGCAACGCGAAATATGTTCCAAAACGGACGATTCACAGGGGTGCAGCGCTAGGACGTTCCATCAGCCACAATTGAAAAGAACGAAGTGCCTAGTTCAGCAAAAAGGTTATCAAAGGTTGTAAAAACTATTCCGGAGTACTTTCCAACACAATGTTTGCTTTCGCTTTGTGTTCGCTTTGTGCACTTACTCGACATGAGTGGCGACATCATCTGCAGACCAATGACCAAGCTCCACACCAGGCTGCTAGGAGCATTTCCACTTCTGCGAACATTGAGTTGCACTTCGGTCGCCAATGCGATTCGCAACCGTCTAAGCTCACGCACGACAAGACTTCGCGCCTTGGGTGGTGATGATCGAGTACTGACCATGAGACTTTGGTCGATGGCGTCCAACCGGGGTCCAGCTTGTCCATGATCTTCAGCAATCGCTCGATCTATCGTGCGTCAGCCATAGGAGGATGCAGCATTGTGGTGACGTTCTAGGTTCTCGGCCGAGAATATCCTTTTCACTTTGGTTCTACGGGTCAATTTGAAGAATGCATTGTTTCTATCCATGTAAATTTCAAAGCAACAATTATACTATGGTATTTAAATGAATGTATTCGCACATACAACCTGTCATTGTGGTCATAAAGCGTGATGACATGGCCAAACACCAATGTTCCTTTCATTTTCTTAATACAACGCAGTAGCTTCCTAGCACTAGTACAATACATGCATCGCATCATTTTACTTGGCTCCTTTGATTGGGTTTGGTGTGCGTGATTGAGTTCTGTTTTTCCCGCCATATCGGGAAAAGTGTGGCCGTAGCCGACTTGATGTCACTTGTTGTTTTTGCGTCTCTCCATTGAAATCGGCTTTTTATACCAGCTTGGATAGTATTTTTTGTTCTGAAGTAGTTCGATGACAGCCTCAGCTTCGTTTTGGTACGATGGCGATAGTCAAGACAATTGCATCCACTAAAGAAACGTTGACTTTGTGTCGGACAAAGGCCAAATGACATGTGCCTTTGTAAAGTCGTGAATCACGTTAAGAATGACATGGACAAGTCTTCGAAATACGTACTCTGGGTGATAACCCCAATAAAAACGAGTCAAAGGTCGGCACTTTTTTGTGTCGTTGCTACTGATAGTTCTGATAGATGCCTGTGATAGACTACGACTCAAATTTTGTTGTCCTCGAAGGTCCACCTTCCACCCAGTGACGTTGACATTGTCTTGGCTGCGGGTTTTCGAAATGTCATGCACTATTAGATAATCTACCATTGGACGAACTTAAACTACAACTACTAACGACCTATTCACGTCAAAAGAGCTCGTCGAGCATCACAAATTCTTCGTGTGTCATGATAAGATCGTCAAAGTCCATGAGGCTGCTGTCGTCACGGAGAAGCGCATTCAAAAACTCGAATTCCTCAACGCCTAGCTCCTCGGTGGTCTCATGCGAGATTGACGGTACGGGCGACGATGCGACTGAAGCAGCCTCCTTTGCCTTGCCTTGCATTTGACGTTTCTTGGTGGCATATGCGCGCTGAATTGAGTTGGCTTTGGTGCGGTGGTACTCGCAGAGCGTGTGCGGCTCGCCGTTGCGCTTGGTGGTGCGCGGGTTCATGCACGGCTTGTACGTGTACTTGCAGGTGGACTCGGTGGTCATGAGTTGGCAAATTCAATTGTGAGCTGGCTTTTGCTCTTGCCGTAGAGTGGTACACTGCCGGCCACATGTGGTGGTGAGTCACATGACTTGTTGTGTCAAGTGGCCTTGAACTTTGTATAAAGGCCAGCCCGCTGCGAAAGGCTCGATGGTTATGAAACATGGGACAGACCACCGCCCAGCGGCCCTCGCGCATCGGCGCTTCCAGGCGTTGGGTGCGGCAACTGCATGGCCCATCCTGCGCAGCTCAGATACGGGCTCAGAACGACTGAGCTTGGGGCCAGTACCTGCCGTCGCAATATGAAATAAAAGCTCGCGCATGTGCTGCCACTCGATTGGAGTACGGTGTTGGGGCCGGCTGAGACACGCGGCGCTTTTTTGAAGGCGCGCGATTCGGTAGGCGCTAAATAATTTTGAAGGACAGATTGTCCTGGCCTTTCCCTGCGACCGTCCTCGCGCCAGCGTCTATAAACCTCACAAGGTTCCGCTCCTCGGGTGTGCTTCGAAGCACGGGATTTTTCGACGGCGAAGGGGAAGCACCGTTTGCGGAAAGGGCTCGGAGACCCGGTTCTTCGTACCGTAGGAAGAGGGTGCTGTGGTCGGTGAAAACGAGTGTTTATCGGCGCAGTGCACCCGCCACAGCTCATGACGCAGCCCGTGGATCTTCCTGGGGCGTTAAGAGGAATAATATTGATATTCCATTTGTCCGGATGTGGGCTCATCACGACACACGCACCATTCGAATCGACGGGTTGGGAATGCCGTCGAACGACTCGCGGTCGTCAGCATAACATGGCACGGTGACAATTGCATTGCGCAGCTACGCCATTGCTTAACATCTAGAGATGTGTACCGCAAGAATGGCCATCTTGGCCATTCAAAATGCACCGTTAATCTCCGTTTGGTGCACGACATCTGTGTGGGGGGCCTTGCAAAGTGGGCGTTTTACGGTTGTTTGCACCGTAGAAAAGACGGATGCAACGATGAGATCTTACTTGGCAGGATCACGCGACTTTGATGTGTCAGCGCTGGAGCTCAAGGGACAGACGCATACTGGCGACCGCAATCTGGCGCATGCAGGCTGCCTATACTAGGAGCTGCCGAAGGTCACGGAAGTCCGAACTGTCCAGCACGCATTAAAATGTGGTGATCAATTGGGCCGAGGAGATGTAAGAGTGACTGAGGGCTGGTGGGAGCAGTGGTAGATTGACTTTTCCTTGCCAGTACACCACTAGTAGCTCACTACACGCAGTCAAGTGCCGTGATTGCTCATGGGCCAACCTTTCACAGCCCGAGGTACCGAATGTGCCTCCAGGTATCAATTGTCGGTCTGCATCGAATTGGCCAGGCTTCAAGGCGCAGTAGAACCCGGAAGCACAAAGTCCCCGCTCGAGTGAAAAGAGTATTTGCCGATCTCTGCTCCGGGTCACACTTCTTTCGGCATGGCTTTGCAGTAGCTATTTTACAGTACCGCGCACGTCGGAGCCTGTGCGCGACCTCGGCTTCCTCGCACACGACCAACGCAACTGCTCCTTCAGCGACCCCCTCGAGAAGCTGGATTATCTACTGCTCCGGTTTGCGTCCACGCGCGGCGTTTGGAATGGATTGGCGCTGCTTACCAATGCTCTCTGTCGTGTTTCCGATGACGTTCCGCGGTTTTCTCTTAAAGCCACTCTTCACAGCGCTACGTCGCCGCCGGAGTCAAACGCAGCTAGGGTCCATCCTCCAGACGTGGGCCATGTACACAATCTAGTTCGCGCGCAACGACGAGGACTTCCGCCCTGATTCTCCAGGTACCATGCCACTCAACGCGACCCACCTTGCAGCCAAGCTGTACAAGTTGCCCGACATCACTTGCTGCATAAATCACCGAACACCAGCCCATCGTCGACAACAAGAAGGTCATGACCGAGGCATTGATATGTCTCACGACTGACGCTGACCGCAAGTAAAAAGCTCGTTTGTGCGGTGGCGACTCCGAGCCATTGCTTTTTTACTAATGCCGACATCATCATGCGTGGTGTTCATCCTTGGCTGAGGTAGCAGGGCAATTTTCACCGGCTTTGGCACGTAAAGGAGCACACAGGAGCGTCTCGTTAATACACTTTGCCAAACTCAACCTTGAATATACTTAGTGGAGCATGCCCCCTTGAAATTCGGGGCAAAGCCATCCTTGCCGGCACCACAGTCTTCGAGGGCAAGATGAACCTCGACGTGCTCAGCGCGGTGCGAAACTTCAGCTCATCGTTGTGCAACTGCCCATCGACCTTGGCATATTGGGCCACCTCGCAAAGGTAGCGGGTGTCAGCGTCAGCGGTGAGGCCACCGCCAACAGAGTACAGGACACTCACCGCGCGATGCGGAGCATTGTCGGCACTGACCACGAGTAAAATCATCGCGTCGTGGCGCGTTGGCGAACGGTTCTGAGACCGAGGAGATGTGGTCTTGCTGTTGTAGATCACGGTGACATCGATGCATGTGGACATCGGTGTCCTCAAAACTAGTCCCAGGAATGCCGAGCGATTTGGAGATGAAATATGCAATCGACCTGAATGTAGCATTTCGGTAACTTAGCGACTGACTTTTCCATCGACTCGTGCACTCGGCGGAATGGTGCTACCCTCTTTTTCTGATATAACAGATCATGCCACCCACGAATGTCGTGTCCATATACAGCGCATTTTGACAGGTATATGTGTGGGTACCAAGGTCCGATTTGCCCACCGTACAACAGGCGGAGGCGACTTAACCCGAGGCATCCATAAATCTACCCAAGACGCACCTCTCAACAGTGCTTCCATAGTCTCGCTTCAATACAATTCTCCTGACAGGAAACAAAGGATCACCATTCAAACATTTTGCGCCGTTGTGCCGTGGTGCAATTCGAAGCCTCTTCTCGGTCGTGAAAGATATACCCAATGCACCGTTCCAGTAGATTGTAGGTGTTGACATGCATAGAGGTATATTACAATAAGAATAAGGGTGAGGTGGGTAAGTCTAAAAGAGCGCAAAGAGGATGGAGCACTCTTCGTCTGTTAGTGTCATTTGAGCCGTCGGGAGGGCGTACGAGGCCGGCTCGCCGGCTAGAAGCCCGTCGAGAAATTCAAGATCAAGCACGTTCACATCCGTTGCAGGCGTGCAATCAGTTTCGGGGCATATAATGGGGGCGACTTGCTGCAGCGCCTTAAGCAACTTGCGCTTCTTGGCATGTGTCTTTTGCACCTGATTGGCGCGGTCCCGGTGGTAATCGCAGAGCATGTGGAGGTCGCCGTTCTTCTTGTTGGTGCGGGGATTAAAGCACGGCTTGTACGTGTATTTGCACAGAAGGGGGTTGTTGTTGTGCTTGGGGGAGATCATGGTAATTGAAATGTATGGCCTTTCAACGCGTTTCGGAGCCCATTTGGTCAGTCCTCCACTGTCCAAAGTAACCCCTTTCATGTGCTGTCCAACGTCTGACTTGAGCATAAACTAATGGATTTATTTTGTGGCTGCTCATTGGTTGGTTTCGGTGCTTTTACCTCTTCATTGGGTGGTACGTGTTAGGTGCGAGTCGCCGCATACGAGATCGGATTTCTCGCGAAGACGCCCGAGCGATTTTGACACCCAGTACACCATCGCGTGTTTAGTAGGATTGCGCAGGCCATCAAGCCGTGTGCAGTGTTTTATGTGGTGCGTTGTGTGCGCTGTGCTCAAAGCATTGCGGGCTTCGCTGTCGGGCTTTGGCTGCCTCTACAGGTTACTGATGTTTCGCGATACCTACAAATGGCGTAGAACTTAAAAAACTGGCTTCAACTGCTATCTGGGTACGCAGCCAATCAAAAAACGCGCGTCACATTTCAACCAATTGGCGACCGTTGTGAGTTGCACACAAAACTTTGCCATGGACATTGTGTGCATTCACAGCTCTCCGCCGCACATTTTCACTTATAAAATGGCCTCGAACATCCCCGATACGTTGCGCTGCAAGTATACGTACAAGCCGTGCTTTAACCCGCGCACGACTAAGAAGAACGGCGACCTTCACATGCTCTGCGCCTTCCACCGGGACCGCGCCAATGAAGTACAGAAAACACACGCGAAGAAACGAAAGCAGCTCAAGGCGCTAGAGCAACGAGTGCTGATGGATACGAGTGCTCATGAAGTCGGTGGCATGGACCCTCTGGAGCTGCAGTATCTCGAGGCTCTACTTCGCGAGTATGACGTTGCGCGAGCTGTTGCGAGTTCCACTACCACCGAAACAACCATGACTGACGAAGAGTACGCCATTCTCTTCGAACTATTTTAAGTAAATATCTATTCCTAATAGGCAAAAATACTGATCTTTGCTGTGATTCCAGTGAGCTTGCCAATCCATGTTTATACCGCTTCATACCGCGGATACGGTCGGACGAAAAACACACGACGTCGACCATTGCTACTTGCGTGGGCAGTACAACCACTAACACCCAGTCCGCCACTTGTATATTCGATTTCGAGCGAGCAGTTGCCGGCACCCTTACGAGCCATGACCAAACCAACAGCACCAGACGAGGAGAACGAATTCTCCGTGAATCTACTGTGGAGACCGCCGGTGCATTGCATAACCTGAGACTCTGACGAGACCACCCGGATACACATCCAACCTTATAGAACTTTCCTTGCGGTACTGTAAATACCGAGCGTATTTGTCGATAGAATGGTCATCTTCGAGCTGCATTAGTTCAGGGCAGCGGCTCGGAATGATCATTTCAACCTGGAAATCAGCCACAGCAAACTCTGCTGCTCCTAAATCTTGTTGAACCTGGTTACGACACCTTGTGGCGCACTCACCTTGTTTACCCTACATGTACTTGTGGTTATTTGTACTTGCACATCGGCTGTTTTTCGCCCCCGCACAATCGTACGGCTCCGAGCATTCCAAGACACTGTGTGGCATATCCAGAAACAACCGCTGCGACAACGCTCACAAATAACTCGAAAAAGAGAGCTTCATCATCTCCGTCTAGCTGTAGTCGTCGTAGCACAAAGTAAATGCTGCTTCTCTACTTATCGTGTAAACTGTATGGCAATATTGTTTAATCGCCCATGTGTCTAGCGTTTGTATTCGTATATCTTAAAGTATTTAAATCAGAAAAAGGAAGCTTAATCATCGTCGCTCTCGTCTCGAAGGAGAAGCTCCGCCAGATACTCAAGCTCGCTCTGGTCCACGACGGTAGCGAGGTCCACGTCGAGGCCCGTGAAGTCGCTAGGTTCGATGGTTGCGAGAGCTTGCCGAAGCTTTTTGTTTGCTGCGTGTATTTTCTGGATTGCGTTCGCGCGATCTCGATGGAATTCGCACAGCAGATGCAGCGCGCCATTCCGCTTCACGCAGCGCACGTTGGGGCAGGGCTTGTAGGTGTATTTGCACAAGAGCTCAGCGGGTGTCGACATCGCGACCAAAGGCAAAGTGTCGACCGCAGGCAATACGTAGCTCAAGCATTACGATCGTCCGCAGCGCGGTGGTAATGCGTGACTCCATTCGTCGCGAGACCAGGGCGAGATTAGCCGAACTTTGCAGTCTTGCAGGTCGAAGAAAAGCACGCTCGAGTGTCCAGAACGTGCACGATTGCGATTACGACGTTGTGGTCTTCTGTCGACCACGTTATGACTATACTAGGACCGATTAAATAGCATCTCGCCGCCTCACAAGCACACTGTGGCGGCCCAATGCACTTGCTCGTCGCGGCGGATGTCGAGAATCAGTTGGTCCAGAAAGGCCCAGTCCAACGAATCCAGGCTCAGGCTGGCCACTTGCGTCTTTGACACGTCCCGCTGCTTCTCGCGCTTCTTGGCAGCGTAGGCCTTTTGAATAGCGTTGGCCTTGGTGCGGTGGAACTCACAAAGCAAATGAAGCGTGCCGTTGCGCTTGATCGACCGCGGGTTACTGCATGGCTTGTACGTGTACTTGCACTGTTCAGCCATAGTGCAATTTCCAAACTGAGCAACTTCCAACTTTTAAGTGTTTATGGCAGCGGCTGGCGCCGAGGTGTCTTGCGTTGGCGTCCGCATGGCGTCGCAACCCGTCATGTGGGCCACCCTTTCCGGTGGTATAGGCACCAAGTTGATGCAATTCGCGATGCTGTCGTGGATGCGTTGGCACTATACGCGTGCGTCGTTCGGCTCCATATGGTGCAATGTATTTGCGAGGAACATGGGACAACCTCGGCGCGCTAGAATCCCCACGCACTGCAAGTAAACAGCCATTAGAGACTCATGCGGCCGTAGACAAGACCACGAAATGCCACACAGGATCAGTGGATTGGATGCCGACTTGGCGGACTTTGTGGGTGGTCGACGGATGGGAGGTTGCCACCGGGCACGGGCCGGATCAGGTGCTGGAGAGCGGTCGGAGATGGCAGATTGCTCGTCTCGAGGTCGCCATCGACTTGGATCGGATTTGAATTCCATTTTGATTGCCAGAAGTTGCTCACATAAGATGAAATCGTTGGCGTGGAGATTCGAGAATTGAAGTGCCTCGGTCGGACGAGGTGGTCCATTACGGTGCATTGAAAGAGACCAATCGAAGGTTGAGGACGTGACGACGGCCTTGACTCACCAAGGAGTCCAGCAGAGCCTCCGAGTAGCGAAATGGAGGGTCGTATTACTGCATGTTCGCGGCATCCATTAGAGTCGACACTTTCGCCGACTGCTCCATCTAGCTTGCCACTTAAATTGTGGTCGGACGCGACCTGCGCGCGTCACGACAGGGTAATTTTGGCGGATTCTCGCCGCGGCTTTTTGCGCCCCATTATCGGGACGGCCTTCAAGGTTCTCAGCCACCAGCGAGTGCAAGCAGGGCCTGGCATCCCTTCGACGAGAGCTTTCAACACTCGTCGAATGCGATCAGGAGCGATCGCGGTTCCTTCCACCAGACCGCCGGCGTTGAGGCTGGCCAGGCATCAGTGTCGCGCCTCGCTCAGAGCGGTGTGGCCAGGTTCGAAGCGAGCACAACCACCATTCCGGCCTCTACTTGTGCGATTGCTACAGTAATCGCGCACTAGGCTGTCGTCGGTGTGTGTGATGTGCAATGACACCGCGGGCACGGGCTCCCAACTTCAACAAACGCCAAACTCCCCAGGCCGACGCATTGCAAGGATTTGTGGGGTTAGTTCACTGTTTAAGTTAAATATACGGCGGCGGCGCTCAACACAGCAGCGGGTCGGTAAGGAGATCCGTGAAAACGAGGTCGATCAAGTGGGACGAGTGCAGGTCCTGGAGCACCATGGCGTCGAGGAAAGCGAGGTCCTCTTGGGAGAAAGCGACCGCCGCGGGCAGTGCAGCGTCCGTGGACGTAGGCGATGACGGTACTGAGCCCTGTGTTTGACGCAGGCGCTTCTTGGCGGCGTAGGCCTGCTGGATGCGGTTGGCCTTGGTGCGGTGGAACTCGCAAAGCAAGTGCAGGCTGCCGTTGCGCTTGGTGGACCGTGGGTTGCAGCACGGCTTGTACGTGTACTGGCAGAGCGCGAGGTCGGCCGACTGCTTGGACGTCTTGAGGTACATACTCGGGAGTGTGTGGGATCAAATTGGAGAATGATGAATCGAGCGCCAAATCTCCGGGAGGTCGGATTGGACGAGCCCAGCAGGTTTGTGGTGTGGGCCTATGTGTAGCACTCTGGGTTCATAAACACCTGGTGTGGGACGTCCGCCGACGGAGTAAATTTTGACCACGCTGACAAAAAATTGTCCCTAAACTGCCGACATATCCAATGTGATAGGCCCGAGCCGCACTGCGATGGACTTACTTGGATGTCTTACTTGGCTGGCTTGCTTAGAGCGCCTATGACAACTTGCTGGGTGTCGCCGTTGGCGAAAATGCGAGGTGATGACCTCGCTGTCCCTGGCGGAGAAGCCGAAGTTGGATCAAGGCAACGGGTGGCGTTAAAAGGAGAAATAATTTCCCTTCTAGTACAGCAAACACTGGAAGCGACACGAGAGTCATCTGTGTAAACAAATCAAAGCCCCACGGGTGGATCCGCCTCCGACTGATACGCGTTGCCCAGGTTCGCGTCGCTCATGTTCCTGAAGCAAGCAATCCAATCCCCGGGTTCACCTACCGACAGCATCTCTGATGCGCGCTTCTGGTCTGCGAAGGCCAGAATGAGGCCAGGATGATCAGTTAGTAAACGCAACTGGGTGACCCCGTCATACAATTCAGGGTCTCGAGATAACAAGGAATCCTGGAGTCGCCTTGCAATAGCACGGAATCGAGCTCACACTGTTGCGTGACCTTTACTCCATGTGCTTCAACAACGCCGCGGGTGCATGGAATCAACGGCGCGCGTTTGCACCAGCGCCGTGCGGCGCCAGCGGCTAAGTGTCAGTTGGCATGATACGACCACTGTCCACAAGGCCAACTTCAATGAGTTGAGGAAACGCCTGTCGTCAACAACTCGGGCCTTGATGGAGACTCCTCGTACGGTACTAGTGCCCAGATCTGGTCAAACAAGGCAAAACGAGATACCAAACACTCAGAAATCAACTTAAAAGATGTGGTACAATATCCCGTTGTCCTTGGGGTGTGACTTTTAACTGGGTTGCAAATGAACGGTCTTGATGAGCCGTCTCTGTGTCTCCCATGCGAAGATCAGAGCCGATGTCTGCAAGTGCATCTGCATTGCGAAGACCTTTTGGATCGCGCTCACTTTGAACCGATGGTATTCGCAGACAAGCGCATGACGTCGTTCTCTTGGTGGGTGATTGCAAGGTTTGTACATGTAGCGGTAGGGTCATGGTCGGTGTAGTTGCCCCACCACTTCAAGTTGGTCTGCGCTACGGCGTATGATCGCATCGCAATTCCCTTCCGACGCTCAAAAAATGAGCTCTAAAGTTATGAACGATCACAAGCCACTGGACACAATCGACCGGTATCGAGGGTGGAATAAATACTCGTCACATTTGTGAGCCGTCCGCCGTGTCTCCTGTCATCGCGCTCCATTGTGACGTCATACGCATCTGGAAGTGCCAAGCGACGGAAAGCCCTATCGCCTGTAAGCAAACCCGGAAGCTGAGGTACCCTCGTCAAGAGAGCTGTACTTAGAACGCAAAGGCACGAGCCCCCCCAGCTCGAAGTGCCCTCGAAACTTTGCATGGCGTTGATCGAAACTTGACTCGAGACCGTGACCTCACGCGCTGGCGGCGTTTGCTTGTCGCTTACTAACCTTATAATCTACTCATCTCGGATCGATTTACTAACCAGCATGATGACTAATCGGCAACTTGAGCCGGAATGCGTTATCGAGATTACTGTACGCTTGGAACTCAAGAGGTGGCACGATTCGTGTACCCGCCACAAGCGGGTGAAATCCGAGCACAAGTGATCCAGGGAACCAAGCAGATGGCCTCCTCCGAGCGGCTGGAATCGGTGGACTATTAGTAGAGATTGTTACGCACGCATGTATCAGGTTGCAAAGCCACCTCCACACGCCACCGCCCTCGAATCTGGCGGAGATGTTCTCCCCGACCCAACCCGACCGCTGCCGCGCGTGTCGCTGGCGTATGTCGGTCTAGAAGGCCCGCGCCTCGCCATCACCGAGGCGGCTCAATACCGTCGCTGCTCTCGGCATCTCTATCCAAGTCCGTGCAGTTGCCTTGTCATGCATCGAGTCCACTGCCGCCACCAAGTCGGAACATGCTTGTCAATGCACACTTGTAGTATAAATAAGATTAAGATACGCTCAAATGTAATCGCACCACAGGAGCGTGTGGTCGTCGTCGCCGATCGAGGCTGTGGACGTCGTGTCGCTAAAGTCGCTGAGGTCACCAACGTCGCTCAGGAGTTGATCGATAAAGGCCATGTCCGGCATGCCGGGAAGGCAGTAGGCCGGCGTCGCGTCCGTGGCTGCCGCAGCCTGGCGCAGGCGCTTCTTTGCGGCGTACGCCCGCTGGATCGAGTTGGCTTTGGTGCGGTGAAACTCGCAGAGCAGATGCAGGCTACCGTTGCGCTTGGTCGAGCGTGGATTGCTGCACGGCTTGTACGTGTACTTGCAGAGGGGCTCAGTCGTCGTGGGCGCCATGGTGGAGATTGGGAAATGCCATCGCCGTTGCCACCTCTGGCCACGTTACGTGTGTTTGCTTGTTTGCTGCCGGTGGCAGGTGGCATTTCGAACCAGCTGGAGCCCCACGAGTGGGACCTCCCTGCCCCCTTGGGACACGCGCGCCACCCGGCGGCGTAGGGGGACCCACTGAAAATATGATATGTTCAGCCGTTGACTCAAGACGGAGACGGCGCTGGTGCCGCCGTTCACGCGCAGCGCGACGACCGCATCCAAGCGGCGACGGCCGCCACCTGCGGGACGATGCCACCGCCGGGGTGCCACCACCGATGCCACCTTCGGGTCGCTGACGTGGCCGCCTGCGCCGCAACTGTGGGACAAAACACGTAGCCGCACCCACTGAGTTCCGACCACAAGAGCGTGTGGGACGAGCCAGCTTCCACGGAAGGTTCAGTACAGTACTGCCGCTCGCGCCGCCATAGGTCCGCGGCCTGGATGGTTGAAGCGAACTTAGAGCCGAGGTAACACTGCAGGCGCCAGCTGGCATGGGTGCTGGGCTCATCATTTTTACGGCCGACGGGTGGCTCACCCGTCTGCACCGAGCGCGGGCCAGTGAAAGACGCTGCCGTCGCTGGCCTCGGCGGCTCTGCGCTGGACGGATTCCTGCCCAGTGGTCTGGCCCCAGCGGACCCATGTACTGCCGACTGATCCTGCATGCGACCGGGGATGGGCTCGCGAGACACGAGCCCAGTTCTGCGTGCACGCCATCTCAACCCCCGACCTTAACACTAGACAGCATACGTCACGCACGATCGATCATCTCATGGCCGCCGGCGTCGCGCACGAGTAGCTTGGCTCATGGCGCGGGAAGATCCTCCGCGGTGACCCTCGCCTCATCGCTGGCGTCCTGGAAGCGCTGATGTCACAAGAGCAGTATGCATCAATTAGATAGAGTTATGGTAGGGTACAGGGGCACGGCGTCACAGCTCGACGACAGTGTGGTCTTCGAAGAACATATTTGCGATCATGGCGCAGTCTTCGGCCGTGAGCGGCACGTCGTCGTCATCCGTGGCGCCGTCGAACGCGATCGGCCACTGGTCCTCGAGGTTCATACTTGCCCAAAAGTCATCGCTTGCAGTGGGGCTGATCATCGCTGTGGCTTGCGCCTTGAGCTTCGACTGGCGCTTCTTGGTTGCGTAGGCCTTCTGAATGGCGTTGGCCTTGGCGCGGTGGAACTCGCAGAGCAGATGCGGCTTGCCGTTGCGCTTGGTCGACCGCGGGTTCGGGCACGGCTTGTACGTGTATTTGCAGCTCTCCGCCTCGGCCATCGCCATCGCAATCCCAAAATGAGTGCTTGTCGCCAGATCTCCGATTGGCCTCAAAGCGCACCTTTGAGACAGCAAAACGCACCTAAGATACACATAGGCGCACCTTAATCTCTTTCCTCCCGTCGCCTTGCGGCTCGGGCACCCGTCCGAGCGGCCGCCAGTCGTTGGCGCCACCTCAAGAGACGCGCAACGAACCGGCGACAGCACTGGGCCACGAGGGCGCCTCCAGGCCGCTGGGTGCGCCTTTGAGCAGCGAAATGATCAGCCGATTACTCACGGGCTGTGGCTTCCTTGGTGCCAGCGTGGCTTCTGGCAATTTTTCTGGCCGCCACTGCCCACCAGCGCCTTGTCGCGAGCGCCACGCGCGGCACCGGCGCTGGTCGCTTCCTGCCTCATGTCTGCCGCGCACCGTGCTTCGGCGCCTCAGGTGGCGCGTCGCACGCAAGCTCGGGTGTCCAGCATGAGCGCGGATCCTAGAAGCCGCTTCAACCTCCCGACGGTCGCCAGCCTCGCGTCTGGCCCCACCGAGAAGACGAAAATTTTGCATGCAGCACTCGTGCAAGTACGTTTACAAGGCGTGCTCGCAGCCGCGGTCCGTCAAGAAGAACGGAAGGCTTCACAACCTGTGCGTCTACCACCGAGCCAAAGCCAACGCGGTGCAGAAGATCTACGCGAGCAAGCGCAGGACGCAGAAGGAGCAGCGCGCCGAGAGCTGTACGTCCCTCAGTGCACCACGCTGACCACTACCACGTTCTGTCTCCTAGTTGACGTCGTCGAGGTCGAACGTGCGCTCGCCGACCCGCACTTGCTTCAGCTGGCCCTCGCATGGGACGCCGACCCCAGCCCGCTCGCATAAGTCTCTGTAACACGACTCGTGTTAGATACAACGTTATAACACCCACAAACGGACGCGATCCATGATGCGCGCGGGGGTGCTCCTCGGGGCATGGGCCGCGGGGGTCAACAGCTTCCGCCTCCTCAACGCCACCGACGTGTCGGCGCTTGTATCGCTGCCGCCGGCGGTCTTTGGTCCTTACGCTCGCGGCAACGTCGGCTACTACGGCGACCCGACGACGACGGCCTTCCGCGAGCACATCAACCCGGGCGTGATCTTCAATCCCGAGCAGCCGACGCAGTGGACCGGCGTTACGATCTCGCGTACGTAGCGCGCGCGGGTCGGGCTCACGCAACGCAGTGCAATGCCCCGGCATGGTTGGGCCCTTCAGCGACGGCGAGTACTATTGCGTGGGGAAAGCCTACGGCTTTTGCGACCGGCGGTCGAGCACGTGTTGGTGCAACAAGGGCTACACGGGGGTAGCCTGCACCGAGTGCATCCCCGAGTACTACCCCCTTGGTGGCCTTTGCTACCCCCGCAGTACGTCCCGCCTCTGTGGCTAAAGTCTTGACGCCGTCGCCGGCAGAAAACTGCCCGAACGACTGTTCAGGCCAGGGCTCGTGCAACTACGCCTCAGGCACGTGCACGTGCAACCCGTCTCGCGTCGGCGCCGACTGCTCCCTGCGTGAGTGCTTCCTTACCCCAGCCCGATAGAGACGTCGGTGCCGTAGAGTCCTGCGCCGCCATCGACGCGCTGTGCACGTCTTGTGCGGGGGGCAGCTGCCGCAGCTGTATCCCTGGCTACTTCGTCAACGCCTCCAACCGCTGCGGTACCTAGTCGGCGATTCTCAACACTTCATGGGTGCTAGCGCCCTGCACGCTCATCGACCCACGGTGCATCAAGTGCGACATCGGCGTGTGCCTCGTTTGCGCCGACTTTCAGCTCAACTCGGTCAAGCGCAGTGGCCCGCGAAGCACGGACCTGTGGCCCCTCCCTCCGGAGGAAGTCGGGCGCGAGTTCTCCTTCCAAGCTGTCTACGGTACGCAATCGCCCCACGTCTTTGACGAGACGGTGCGCCGACGCTCTTGCGCCGCCGTCGACAGCGCCGCGTAGGAGGCGTACTTCGTGGTGCCGACTCCGCTCGGCGCCACGACGGCGTGCACACAGGGCACCCGCGGTGATGCGACGTGGACGTGCGTTGCGGCGCCATCTAGCCACGCCGTCTGCGGCCATGCGGGCACTATCACCTTTCTGTCGCCGACCTATGCCGTGGCTGAGAATGCGACGTGGCTGCCTGTGACCGTTGTGCGCACCGGCGGCGGCGCCGGCTCCGCCTCCGTTGACTACGAGGTGCCACAGAGTCGCAGTGAGGGCTCACGCCAGCGTAGCTTGTGCATGTGACGACGACATCAGCCGACGTATCGCCGACGGCATATTATACAACGAGCCAGCGCCTCATCTTCCTGCCCGGCGTTGTGCGCCTCACGTTCCAAGTGACAATCCACGACAATGCGGTCGTCGGCGCCAGCAATGCAGTGTTCGAATTGCGCCTGCGCGCGCCGTCAGAAGGTGCCACCGTCGGCGACCAGCGCACCGCCGCGGTGGTCATTCTCGACGACGACCGCCCCGTGGCGCCGATCGCGACTGTCTCAAAGACGAGCGTTGCAGGTGTCTCTGTGCCCATCACCGTCGCTGGAGTGCCGACGCCGATGGTTGTTACCGCCGTGTATCGCCGCGGGCCCGTCGTCGACACGGACCAGTCGCCGCCACTCGAGCTGCTCCTCAACAGCTCCACGCAGCTGCTGACGACGGTGCGCTGGGCGCCAACGGTTGCTGGTTCCTATTCGCTTCGCTTCCATCGCCTCATCTGCGGCGGCCTCCTTGGCACCTACTTCAGCTCGGCGTGGTTGCAGGTACGCCGTTTACCGGGGCACCACCTACGCCTCCTAGGGCCCCGTGCTGGCGGCGCGCGTCGATGCCGTCATCAACGCCACGGCTACAGACGCGGCGTGGGCCTACGGCAGTGCGCGCTGGCGCGGCTTCGTGCGCGCGGCGGCGTCCGAAGCGACTACCTTCCGCATCGATGCACGCGGTGGCGCGCGGCTCTGGGTGAACGGTACGTGTCCCTGCTCCGGAGGCGGCTCAGAAATCCACAGGCCGCCTCGTCATCGACGGCTGGTTGGCGCTCGATGTGCCTAACCGCGCGGGTACAGTACTCCTCCAGGCCAACGCTCTCTACGAGCTGCAACTCGATGTGCGCCCGGCAGCCACGGGTCTCGACCGCGTCGCGCTGCTGTGGCAATCGGCATCGGTGGCGCTGCAGGTGGTGCCGGCCGCGGCGCTCTACTTTGCGGTACCACATCTCGGCCTCACGACGACGGTCGTCGTGCAGCCAGGCATACCGGCGCAGGCGCTCTTTCGCGGGCCCACGACGGGCGTCGCGGGCGTCCCGTTCGTGGTGCACTTCTACGCAGTCGATGCCTACGGTAACGCCCGCAGTCAGGTGTTCTTTAACGCCACCGACGACTACCGCGTCGTGCTTGTGGGTGGAGTTGGCACCGTTGACGCCGCTGTCGTAGCCGACCCGACCACGGGCGTCTTCTCGGCCACCCTCAACCCCCGCGTTGCCGGCGCGTACAACCTCTCGATCGTGCTCAACCAAGTCGCAGTGCGCAGCTTCGTGGTGACGATCACTCCGTCACCAAACGCCGGTCCGCGGAGCGTCGTGGGCGGCCCTGGCGTTGCACCCGTCGGCGTCATGGCGGCGGCGTCCGCAACGGTCGTACTCCGAGGCATCGACGTCTTCGGAAACTCGCAAGCTCTTGGAGGTGCCGCCTTCCGCCTGCGGGCGACGCATGTTGCTTCGGGCCGCGTGGATCTCGGTGCCATCACCGACCTTAACAACGGGTCGTACGTCGCCACCTACGTCCCGCGCTTCAGCGGCGCCTACGCCGTTGCCGTCACCGTCGCCGGGCTACACGTAGACCAAAGCCCGTACGCGATCACAGTCGCACACAACATCGCGCATGGCCCTGCCTGCAGTATCACCGCAGGCACTGGCGCCACAGTCGCCACCACAGGCGTCCCAGCGGCCTTCGTCGTGCAACTGCGCGACGTTAACGGGAACACCGTCGTGTCGGGCGCCGCCGCGGTCGTTCTTGCATCGTCGTCCGCGCTGGGGTCACCCTCGTGCCTCAACCTCCTCAACGGCACCTACCTCTGCAGCTACACACCGACGAACGCGACGACCGCCATGCCCATCGCCGTCACCGTCAACGGCCTTCCAATCGCCCAGAGCCCCTTCGCCGTCGCGGTGACCACGGGAGCTGCCGCCGCAAACGTTTCTCGGGCGCTGTCGCCTCCAGGGAGCACCGGTCTCTACTACGGAGTTGCGGGCCGGCCAGCGTGGTTCCTCATTCAAGCCAATGACATCTATGGTAACCACCGATCAGGGGCAGATCCCGTCGTCGTCTCGTTTTTAAACGCCTCCGGGGGCGCTGTTATTGCCAACGCCACCGCCGTCGCCGGCCTCGGCGGTGGACTCTACAACGTCAGCTACGTTCTCACGGCCGCCGGTGCCTACGCGCTGCACATCGCGCTCAATGTTGCGGGCAACGCAGTGACCGGCAGCCCGTTCGCCGTCACCGTCTACCCCAATATCGCCGATGCCACAACGACGACGGCGACGGTGCTGACGCCGTTACCGTTTATCGCCGGTGTGCCGATCGTCGCCGTGCTCGAGCCGCGCGACGCCTATGGCAACCCAACGACAAACCAGGGGTACACCTTCACGGCGGCGCTGACATCGCCGGCAGCGTCGGTGGTGGCAACGCTTGTACCGGCCAACACGACAGCGACGGTGGTCACCGTCGTGCCAACCGTCGCCGCCGTGTACAGCTTTAGGCCCGAGGTGTTCCTCGGCGGCGGCGGCAACGCCACGCTCTTTCGCAATGCCCAGGGCCTGGGGCCGGGTGTGCCGTTGCTGCAGCAGCCACTTGCGTTTGACTTTGGCGCGGGCGCCGCCTCACCCGACGACATGCTCGCTGCCTTTAGTGTGCTCTGGGACGGGTACCTCCGGGCGCCGGCGACCGAGCTCTTCACGCTCACCGTGACCGTCGCCGGTACGCTGACGCTCTGGCTCGACGGCACCGTCGCGCTCAACACGTCGCAGGCGTCGACGTACACAGTGGCAGTGCGGCTCGAGGCGGGCCGCCAGACGCCCTGCCGCGTGTTCTTCGCCAAGACGGCGCAAATGGCTGCTTTCAACGTGCGCTGGGCCAGCCCGTCGACCCCCGAGGGGCCCGTGCCGACATCAGCGCTCTTCGCACGGTGGCGCGTCACGAGTGTGACACCGACGCTGCGAGTGTACCCGGAGGCGTCGGCGCCACCCCGCTTTGCCCTTTTGGCGCCAGTGCCACAGGTGTGGATCGCCGGGGCACCAGTAGTCTTTCGCGTTGACGCTTTTGATCGCTTCGGCAACGCCCGCGGCGTCGGTGGCGATGGCGTCGGCGTCGCCATCGACGGCTCAGCGGCCACCGTCAATATCGTGGACCTGCGAAACGGCTCATATGTGGTCACGGCCACGGCTACTACGGCTACGCCCACGGCCACTCTCGTCGTCGGTGTCAACGCCACACCCGTCGACAGCGCTTTGAGCCCGGGTATGTTTGCGCGCAGCCTGTGGAGCGTCGGCGGCGTGCCCGTCGCCATCACCGTCGCGCCGGCGCCGCCCGTGCTCATCAACACGCGCTGGACCGGGCCGGGCCTGGTCAGCGGCGTCGCAGGCTCTGAGCTGCACTTCGCGCTAACGCTATGCGATGCCTTCGGCAACGTCGTGGCGGCGTCGCAGGCAGTGGCCGTGGCGCTTGAACCGGCGGTGGCCTGCGCCGTCTCTGGCACCTACGACGTCGTCTGTCCCGTGACAATCGCCGCATCCTACGCACTGACGCTGACGGTTGGCGGCCACAGCATTTCGCCACCGGCGATAACGCCGGTGGTCGTACCGAGCGGCGCCGCCACGGCACGAGTGGGCGTGGCCACGCCTCAACACCCGGCGCAGGAGACCCGCGCCTTGGCCATCGCCCTCTTCGATGCCTACGGCAACGCGCTCGTTGCGGGGGGTGACGTCCTCCGCGTCGTCTTCACGGGCGCCGCGACGACGCCGGCGACCGTCGTCGACCTGGCCAACGGCTCGTACGTGGCCTACTACCAGCTGCCACTTCCCGGCGTCTACGAGGTCGACGTAGTGCGCGTGCACGACCCCGGCCTCCTCGGGCGGTATTACGGCGGCACAGCGCGCGCGACGCCGGATGTGACGTCCGTCGACACCGCGCTGGCCGTCGCCGGATACTCCAAGGTCGTCTGGACGGGCTTCCTCCTCGGCGGTTACAGCGAAACGTTCACGCTAACAGCCCCGGCGCCACCCGGCGGTTCCGTGCGCCTCTTCGTCGACGGGCGGCTTGTCGATGGCCCCGTCGTGCTGCGCGAGGGGTTTCCGCACGCGCTGGCGGTGCACGTAGAGACACCGGTGGCGTGGACGCTCGCGCTGGCGTGGGCGAGCGCGCGGACGCCAGCGTCGCCGGTGCCTCTCACGGCGCTTTACGCACGCGCGACGCCTACAGCGCCGCCGACACGCGTCGTGGCCACGTAGCTTCATCGTCTCATCTTGTTTGGTTGCCTACTTATTATAACTACACGCGCGACTCATATTGTATCGTCCATCAGCAACGCGCCGAACTCGCCGGCGTCGTCGTACTCGTCATCGAGGTCGGCCATGAAGCCGCCGAGCCCGTCTTCGTCCTTGAGCAGCTCCGCGGGGCAGTCGAAGAGCCCGTCGGCGGCCGGCTCGCCGATCTCAAGCGGCGGCGACAGCGCGGCCTCCTCCTTGGGCTTCTTGACCACGCGGTCGGCGTCTGCAGGAGCTTCCAGCGGCCGCTTCTTGGCGTCTGCGGCGTCAGCGGTAGCAGGGGCGGCGGTGGCGGAAGCGCGGGCGGCATCTGCGTTGCCGCGGGCGTCGTCCGCTTCGAGCTTGTCCATCTCTACGGGGTTGCGCACGAGCTCACAGACGACGCAGGCGAGGTTGGCGCACTGCTGGAAGTGGCTCAGCACGTACTTGGAGCTGAGGCAATGCGCAAAGGCGCACGCATCCGATTTTTTGCACTGGTTGATGTGCTGCCAGAGCTTCTTCATCTCGGCGCAGTGGGCCGCGACGCACTTGTCGGCGGCGCAAAAGAGCGCATGACGCAGATGCAGCAGCCGTTGCTGTTGCCGCTCCAGGATTGTTTGGTTCTGGTGCACGTTGCGTGGCTGCATCATGCCCACCACCTTTGTGTGGTAGTCCTGCGTTGTTTTGGCCGTCAGCATGTTGGCGATGGCTTTGGCCTTCTCCGTGAACTGCCGGATGCGCTCCTTGCTCGTCGCGCTACCGCTCGCCGGCTCTTCCTTGGGTGCCGCCGCTGGCGGGGCCGCTGGCTGCGTCGGAGCGGCGGCCGCCGGTGGCTGCTGTTGTTGCTGCTGCTGTTGTTGCTGCTGGCTGTGCAGTTGCATCTGCTGGTGCTGCTGGTACTGCGCTTGCTGGTACTGGAACTGCGCCTGCTGTTGTTGCTGCTGCTGCTGTGCGTGCTGCTGCTGTTGTTGGGCGAGGCGCACGGGCTGGCACACGGCACACTGCGGCTTCATGCACTGCTGGAAGTGCGCGAGCACGTACTTGGAGCTTAGACAGTGCGCCGTGGGGCAGTTCTCCGTTTGCCGGCACGTCTGCAGGTGCCGCCAGAGCGGCTTCATCTCCTGGCACGCGGGCGTCGGGCAGTTGCGCTCGAGAAGGCACTCGCTCGCATGCCGCAGTTGCATGAGTCGCTGCTGCTGCCGCAGCAAAATCGACTGGTGGTGCTCCTTCGTCTTGTCGTTGAGCATAAATTCGACCTTCTGGTGGTAGTCCTGCACCGCCTTCTCCGGTAGCGTCGACGCGATGCCCCGCGCGTGGTTCTGGAACGCAAACGGCGGTTGTTGCGGTGTCGGCGTCGGCGTCGGCTGCTGCGGCGGTTGCGCCGCTGGCGTGCTCTCGGCGCCCGGCGCCCGGCACACAACGCACGTGGGCATCGTGCACTGCTGGTAGTGCGCCAGCACGTACTTGGAGCTGAGGCAGTGGGGTGCCTTGCACAGCTCACTCTTGTGGCACTGTTGCAGGTGCGCCCAGAGCAACTTCATATCCGCGCACGCTGGCGTCGGGCACTTGTCGGCCGGCAGCTTGCACTCACTCGCGTGTCGGAGCTGCATCAGACGCATGTGCTGGCGCTGCAGCACCAGTCGGTTTTGATCGAGGTTCACCATCATCGACATGACTTTTTGGTTGTACTCGCCAATGGTCCGCGGCGACAGATGCGATGCAATGCCCTTGGCGATGTCAGTGAAGCTGCCGTCTTTGGGCGCGGGCGGCGCGGGCGGGGCCGGAGCCGGCGCTGCCTTCTCCTTGAGCTGCATGTGGTTGGTCTTGTGGATCTCGGTGGCCACTTCTTGCAGCCGCTCCTTGAGCCGGTTGAGGTCCGTGTACTCAGCCTTGGACGTTGCCTTCTGGTAAAGCATGTCCTCGAGCTTCTTGGCCATGTGTGGCAGACGGCCGATCCACTCCGCCGTCGCGCTCGGGTTCTGCGCCTTGAGCAGGTTGACGATGCGGCTAATAAGCTCCTGGCGCACGGGATTGTCCTCGATGGAGCGCCACTCGCCGGGCGGCTTGGCGTTGGCCATCGTGGTTTTGGTCTTGAACTCCTGCGCGACCACGTGCAGCCGCGCCTGCAGCGTACTCATGTCGTTGTACTCGGCCTTGGACGTTGCCTTGCGATAGAGCGCTTCCTCGAGCTTCTTGGCCATCTGCGGCAACCGCTTCATCCAATCTTGCGGAGCGTTCGGCTTTTGCATCTGCAGGAACTGCACAATGCGAGTGATCACGTCCTTGCGCATCGGGTTGTCGGCCGTGGTCTGCCACGTCGTCATGGGCATCTGCACCGCGGTGTGGACCGCAGCGTGGTGCGGTTGCGGCTGCTGTGGCTGGGGTTGCGTTGGCATCATCATGTTGCCGCCGTTCATCATCATGTTGGCTTGCATCATGTGAATGTATTGCTGCTGTTGTTGCCAGAGATACTGTTGCTGCTGCTGGGGTGGCAGCATGTAAAAGTTTGGAGGCACACTCGGTTGCATCGGGTACATGTTCAGGTTGGGCATTCCTCCGCCCCCCATCATGGGATTCATGCCCATAGGATTCATCTGCATCATAGGGTCCATGCCGCCGAGGCCCATCGTCGCGGCGTTGCCCGGGTTCTTGGGCGAGTTCATGAGCTCGGCCGGGAACTGGATCGCGCTGCCCGAGAGGTCGTCGGAAGACGTGCCACTCGTCATTGCGTTGTACATCATGGGCATCGAGTTGCTGCCCATGGCCATCATGCCCTGCATGCTCATCGAGCTGTACAGCGCTGGGTTCATCATGTTGTTGGCAGCGTTGCCGCCGCCGTTGCCTTGGCTTGGTGCCATGGAGAAGGCGTTCCCAAAGAGGTTCACGTTTGGGTTTGTCGCACTTCCCCCCATGGAATTGTTAAATAGAAGCTCGTCGTCAGCAAACTTGTTGTCCATCCACGCGGCTACGGCACGGGCAACATAAGGATCGATTATATGGCGATGGCCGCCGAGAGCTCGGTCATGGCGCTCATGTATCGATAGCTCTCGACAGCCTGCATCGACAGCACTCTACCTTATTGTGGCGCGATCAAGCTGGAAGACGCTAGGAAGGACGGAGACGCGGCGCCGCTCGTACTCTGGGGGACCCGCCGACAACGCTTGTGGCAGATGGTTTCCTGTGTGGAAAGGAGGCATTACATTTCACAGGTCCCGTATCCGGACGAGAACAGACCGCCGCTTGACCACTCTATGCCCCGTCGCTGGCCCCATCGGTTCTCGCAGGTTTATCCGGACACCGGATACCCGGACAATATCCGGACCACTGGACCTCCGCCAACAAAATGCCGGTCCCACTCTTTTTCAAATTTTGAACCCGCATCCGGACGCGTATCCGGATGGTGGCACTGGCACTTTGCCCGGCATTTTTCCAAGCTGTCTCTGTGGCCTCAGGGCCAGGTACCGACGACGATGGTTGCTGGAGTAAGACCTTTGGTGGGGCGGTGGGATGGCGAGTAGTAGATAGGCCTTATAAATAAGGGGTTGATTGAGGGAGGCAGAGTGAGAGACGAGCCTCTGCGCGTGCAGCCACCACCCAAAGGTCTGCACGGCCATGTTGTACAACGTGAATAAAGGGTACCCAAATGAGTTGGCCGCTGGATGGAACAGAGAAAGCACCGGGAAGGTGGAGTTTGTGTTGGTGTTGTCTTGCGGTAGTGGGGACTGTTCTGTGTTACGTGGCCTTTGCAGCAATCGGGTGCCGCATCTGATTCTTGGCCTGAGTTTCATGATGTCTAAGCGGAACGCCCGACTGAGTTGCCACTTGCACAAAGTGTCTTTGTTTCTACGGCTCGGCCGACCCGGCTGCTGCCAAGTGGCGCTTCGGCGTATCGTATTCTCCCCTTTAAAGTCAGCGCCTCGGCGTAAATCTGCAATGGGCTGCACATTTAGTACCGCACGTGTCCTTCAATGCACTGAGACGGTCTTGTGAAGCATCGAGCAAAATGAGACATTTGTGAGACTTGGTGGGGGTATAGAAATGCTAAATGTCGGCTATGAAAGCCTGGCGACCGGACGACGTGGCTCTCAGAGCACCAGCAGCACGCTCCGCCGCCCGCCAGCAACAAGCAGAGCCCTGCGCTGTGTACTTGAGCCCCTAGTTGCGCGCTTCTGGTAGCTGCGGAGTCCACTGTCGGGCAGGCTCCACGGTGCAGCGCTGAGCGGTCGCATGAAGTCGGACACAAGCCCCTCGATTTCCCTCCAAAACGCCACGTCCCACATTTATATCTAGCTAAATATGGCACCAATGCCATGTTTACCAGTATTTACCACGAACACCGGTTAAAATGGTGTAAATATGGCGTTGTACCATATTTATGGCGGTACCCAATCGTTGAGCCAATCAGAGATGGAACGCGTCGCGCTGCGGGCGCTACAGCGCCTCGTGGCCCTGCCCGGGGGCGTGATCGCGCCCGTGCCCCTCTTCATGGGCCTCTCTTCCGCAGCGTTGGTCCTGCTTGTGGCCGTGGGCTACGGTATCGCGCACGTGAGCTCGCCATTGGCCTTCGTGGCCGTCGGGTTTTGCGGGCTGCTGATCTGGCGACGCCTTGTGCGCGCTTGTGGCCTGCATCCGCGCCGCGAGGCATACTTGCTAGCAATGCCTCAGCAACCAGATGCGCTTCGCTTTGTGTGCGTTGCCAACACCCATGGCAAGCACACCTTTGTAGACGTTCCTGCCGGCGACGTGCTGGTCGTTGCCGGGGGCTGTACCAAGCGCGGTCGCCATTCCGAAGCCCAGGCGTACTCCAACCACGACAACCTAGTCTTGATGCTAAGGGCGTAGATTCAATGCGTGGCTGGTGGGCCTACCTCACCCAACCAAGCTCGTCGTTCCAGGCGAGCACGAGCGATCGCTGGACCTCACGACGCTCCTCCCGAACGCCACCGTTCTCCTCGACGAAAGCATCACAATCGACAGCATCAATGTCTTCGGCGCCTCCAGGTATGGGCGGCCCAGGAAGCGTGGCTGACATTGCGAAGCGTCACCCAGGAGTGGAAGGACGTGCCGCGGGCCACGGACGTGCTCGTGACGCCGATGCCACCGCTGGGCGTGTTGGACACCATCTTCTCGGGCCACCACGTAGGCCACGAGGAGCTGCTCAAGGCAGTGCTCGGCACGCTGCGCCCGACGTTCCACGTCTTCGGCCTTGCGCAGGAGTCCTACGGACACAAAACACTGGGGCCCACCACCTTCGTCAACGCTGCCGTGTGCACCGCCCTGGACCAGCCCACCAACGCGCCCATGGTCTTCGACATTCGGAAAAAGACGTAAACGGAACAAGTGTTAGCGACCGTCTGTAAGCCGCCCACCGAGGCTGGCTTCCTGGATCCTCTGCCAGCGACAGATCATGAACAGCTGCATCTTGGTGAGCCCGTCGACCTCCGCGGGCTGCTCCGACTGCAGCGGGTAGGCGCCGACGCACTTGTGCAGGTAGCGCCGCCCGGGGAGTGGCACGATGTGAATGCTACGGCGCGGTGAGGGGCCGGAAAGGAAGCGGGCGTACGAGCCGATGTTGGACGTGGGCTCAAGCGAGCCGGGCGATAGGCCCATGTAGTAGATGTCTACTTGCCTACGCCGCGCGTGAGGAGCGGTGGCGGCAACGTCTTCACCCTGTCTTAGGCTCCACATGCTTAAAACACACTTGGTAGAGGACCTTGGGTTTGGTGACGCGGCCAGCCACTATGCCCTCAATCCCGAGCCGCATGACGACGAAGGTCTCGCCGACGCGCGAGATGACCTGTCCGGGTCTGAGCCACGCAAGGGATGAGCGCGCCGTACTGAGTGCTCGCGGAAGGCCTCGAAGAGACTGAGGAACCGCGCGCTGTTCGTGTATGCTTGCCATATGCAGTCGGCGACCGCGTCAACATCGTGGTACGCAATCACCTTGTCCACGTGGTACCACAGCTAAGTAGTCATACCCAATTAGCCATGGCCCACGAGAGCTGGTGTACATGGCGCGGCTCGGTCGTCGACGCCATGAGAACCCAGTTTTGCAGCACGTGGCGCGAAGACGCAGGGTCCTTGGGCAGGTCTCGCTTGCTATTGATGCGCTCGATGACTTCACGCATGCGCGAGAAGAGATATGTCGTGTCGTAGAGACGCGGATCTTCTTGCGGCAGCGCCGGCTAGCAGCAGCATCAGCGGCAAAACCTCTTCGCGCGCGTGCCAGTTTGGAGATGAGCCCCAAAAGCATCGTCTGTCGATGCAGAAGAACGAGGCGCAGAACGCTGTTGTACTTTTGAAAGGCCGCGGATGTGTTCGCGAGGCGCCGAAGCTGCTCGAGGCGACGAGCAACCTCGGGTTGCTTTAGCTGTTCAACGTAGAGCTCCAGCTCCTTGACGGTTGCCGCAAGCGCCGCGAGGTTATCCTATGCGTTCATCATGGGAGAATCGATGCGTGAACCGTCGGACCTTTGCTCGCTGGCGATGGAGCCGGCTGTGCTCGCGGGACCGCAATCGCTGGCGCTCGCGCGCCGACATGGCGGTGCTGGAGCTCATTGGAAATCTTATTTTTTGTCACAGGCCGGATGTCACGATCCCTCTGCCTGGTATTCCTAAACGACACTCACTATTTAACGCATATGTAAAAGGCAAATTGACGCTACTCGAAATGGTGTTTTACGCACTTTGACGGAGCGTTAGCAACGCTCGGCGACGAAGATCGCGCCTCAGTCTGCAGCGGCGTTTAACGCACTCGTGCGTTTTAAGAAGTTTAACGCATCCGACTCATCTCTATCGAGAGCACAGCGCCGCTTGGGACCCCAATGCAGCCGCGACGTGGTCGTGCGCTCCCGAGCGATGCCGAACTCGTCCACATTGCACAGAGGTTGTGACTACCTAAGACCGCATCGGGCATCTGTATCCACTAATGCTATGTCCACGCGACCATCAGCGCCGTCTGATCCGCGCGTCGTCGTTCGCAAGTTGCCGTTGGATACGCCTCAAGGGGTGACGGCCATTTGCCCGCTTGAACGGTTCAGATCTCCGCTTGTTTCAACGCACGTGTGGCACGATAACGAAGACGCATGAGCCATCGGGCACATCAGCGTCGATACGCAAAGGCCTGCAACGCACATCTTACCAAGAAAGGCAGACAATGGCTCAAGTGTCGTAGAACGCGGTAGCGCACAGCACCGCGTACAGTGGCGCCGCAGGGCAACTCAGAACAGCTCAGGAGGCGATGGGCACATTCGAATGATGGGTCAGTCATCGACTCGTTACAACATGATCCCATCCATGGCCTGACCTCCACATCGGTCCGTTTGCTTCGTCGCACGGGTGGCCGCTGCGCTAGCTTAGCTTTGGTCGATGGCGGCGACGGGGCCAGGGCCGTTGCCTTCGCGTTGAAGCGGCTGACGTAGGCGGTCCGCACCGCGGCGTTCGTACGCGTCGCGCGCTCCTAGGCGACATACAAATGCCAGTGTCGTCTACGAGAAGACCAGTCCGGTGATCCTTGCGGAAAAAACGCACTTTACCTCACAAGAAAATGACCATGGTCCGTATTCGCAGGGACGAAAAGAGTCAGTACGAGATCAAAATTGTATTCGAAATCTAAACTGGGCGCCCTGGCAATAGTGACGTATGTCACTCGAAACCACCGTCGACCATTACGGAGGGGAATTAGACTCGGAGTTTGTATGCGCTCCTCAAGATGGCCACTCGAAATAGAATTTTGAGCACCAAATCCACATTGGGATATCGATTCCAGCGCGGCCAGCGGCGATCCCTTATCTCTCTCTTGACGGTGGTCCCGCGCTCTGTAGTATACTAGTCCTACCCTATCGGACTCCCCGCTCCATCAGCTCTCCATCGAGGTACGCCATGCCCCCGGCAGCGGAGGCTAAGTTGTTGCGCCACAGGCCAGTATGGACAAGGCCTTCGTGACCGACTTTAGCCTCGGCGACGGCGCCCAGAACCTCTTCGGCAACCAATTTACGCCCAGTGATGGCGACGCGCCGCTTGACTTCCCTGAGGAGCTCAACACCCCCGCCCCCGTAAATCCGATGCTTCTCCAACAGCAGCAGCAGCAGCAGCAACAACAACTACAGCAGCAGCAAGCCTACCAGCAACAATTCAACCCAATGCTCTACGGCAACCAGTTCCAGATGAACCCTCAACTATTTATGAACCAAATGACGCCGCAGCAGCGCCAGTTCTTCCAGCAGCAGCAGTACATGATGATGCAGCAGCGGCTCGCCATGCAACAGCAAGCCCAAGCCGCGCAGTCAGCCGCAATGATGCATGCGGCCAATGCCTCCACAGCCTCGGCACCTCCCACACCGGCACCGCCGACCGCTGCGACCCCGCCGCCGACTGCGCCAACGGGTACTTGGCAATCGCCCAATGACAATCCAAGCCGCCGCGAGGTCATCACCCGTATCATTCACTTCCTGCAGTCGCAAAAGCCCAACGCACCTCCCGACTGGATGCGCCGCCTGCCGCAGATGGCCAAAAAGCTCGAGGAGTCGCTGTACCGAAACGCGACGTCCAAGGCCGAGTACATGGACACGGCCACGCTAAAGCAGCGACTGCAGGTCGTGGCGCGGAGCTTCCACACGATCAAGCAGCAAACGCAAGGCGCCCCCGCGACGCCCCAGTCCCAGGCCCAGCCGCCGTCGCAGTCACAGTCGCAACCACCGGCACCGTCGCAGGCGCAGCCTCCGGCCCCGTCGCCGTCACAATCGCAACCACCATCGCAACCGCCGACACCGGCGGTCCTCATGCAAACCTTCCGCGCGCGCGTAGCGCAGATCGCCGCTCTGATGGCCGCGCCTACGGTGGCGCAATACAACCAGCGCGTGCAACAGATGATGGGCGCGCTGGAGCAGTACCGGCCGATGCTGGTGAAGCAGTTCCAGCGGCTGCTGCTCCTGCGACACGCTACGTGGTGCCACACGGCCGACTGCCCCGTGGCCGACTGCGCCGAGATGAAGGCGCTCTGGGCGCACTTACCCACATGTGGCCAAGCGAGCCAGTGTGGTGTCGCGCACTGCATCAGCTCAAAGTACCTGCTGAGCCACTTCCAGCAGTGCGCGCTCGGACCGTGCGTCATCTGCCAGATTGTGCGTGTGCCCATGGAAGCCAAGGACGCCGCAGGCCAGCTCATCGCCGACCCCGCGCTCGCACTTCAGCATCTGCGCCAGCTGCAGCAGCAGGCCAAGCTCGAGGCCCACAAGTCTGAGACGCTCAAGCGCACGGCGTCGCAAATGTCGCTCGACCCGACGCCCATGCAGAGCCTCCTCGGCACTGCACCCACCGCTGCTGCCACTCCCCAGCCCGGCATGCCCCCCGCTGCGACCAACATGCCACCGCCCGCTGCGCAGTCGACCCCGTCCAGCATGACGATGCAGCAAGGAATGATGGCCCAGCCAGGCTTGATGCCGCAAGCCAGCATGATGCCCCAGCCGGGGATGATGCCGCAAGCTGGCATGATGCCCCAGCCGGGGATGATGGCCCCGCCGGGGATGATGCCCCCGCCCGGTATGATGGGCCAGGCTGGCATGATGCCGCAAGCCAGCATGATGGGGCAGCCCGGCATGATGCCGCAAGCGAGCATGATGACTCAACCCGGGATGATGCCGCAAGCGGGTATGCTGGGCCAGCCCGGTGTGCCCCCGCAGCAGCAGCAGCAGTTGCTGCAGCAGAAGCAGCAGATCGAGCTGCTCAAGAAGAAGTTTGCCGAGTGGAGCCTCGAGCAGCTTCAGGTGCACAGCAAGAAGCTGGAGCAGCTGGCTGAGTCGTTGCGCGCACACATGCAGAAGAGCGCGTCGGACGCGGCCAAACAGATGGAGCTTTTCCACAGCACAACGGACCCCGCAGCCCGCGCGCGCCACCAGCACGCCGCCATGGAGGCGCAGCGACAGCTGCAGGACTTCAAGGCCAAATACGCGCGCTGCCTCACGCAGTTTAAGATTATTGCCTTTACGATCAAGAGCCACCAAGCGCCGGCGGAGCCGCGGCCCCCCCCGTGCAGCCGCCGACGCCGACGCCGCCGCCCGTGGCTACGACGCCGCCAAGCGCGACGACGACGGTGGCGACACCGCCCGAGGCCTCACCGTCGCCCGAGCCTGTGAAGACGGAGCCGGTTGCGGCCAAGAAGCTGAAGGTCGAGCCCAAGGCAGAGGGAGACGAGCCGTTGGCCGAGGCGGCGGCGCCGTCAACCTACATGCTGCCGCAGATGACGGACGCCGAGATCCGCGCGCACGTAGCGTCGCTGCAGTCGCAGCACTGTGCGTCGCTGACGGTGGCGCAGCTCAAGAAGAAGCTGGAGCCGCTGCTGCGGGGCATGATGGACCACAAGTTTGGTTGGGTGTTCTCGTCGCCGGTGGACCCCGTGGCGCTCAACATCCCCAACTACTTTGAGATCATCCGCCGGCCCATGGACTTTGGCACGATCAAGAAGAAGCTTGACGCCAACGTGTACAAGCACCTGGCGCCGTTTGCGGCCGACGTGCGCCTCACCTTTCGCAACGCCATGACGTACAACAACGAGGAGTCGGACGTGCACCAGTTGGCCAAGGACATGCTCAACGACTTCAACGCGGAGATGGCCAAGGTCGAGAAGGAGGTGGCAGCCGACGAAGCTGCGGCGCGGGCCCGTGACGGCGCCTGCAAGCTCTGCGGCATGGAGTCGATGGTGTTTGAGCCCGCGGTGCTGTACTGCAACGGAGAGTGCAACTCGCGCATCCGGCGCAACTGCTACTTCTTCTGCGCCCCCGACAACAAGTACCATTGCTGCACGCAGTGCTACCCGGCGCTGCCGGAAGCCATCGCCACAAGCGACGGGGCGCAGCTGGCCAAAGACGCGCTCGTGCGCAAGAAGAACGACGAGGTTCACGAAGAGCCGTGGGTCCAATGCGACCACTGCAACGAATGGGTGCATCAGGTGTGCGCGCTTTTCCACCACAAGCCGACGACCGACTCGGACAAGGCGACGCCCAGCGCAGCGTTCCACTGCCCCGAGTGCCTCCTGCAACTGCGCACAACGTCGCCCAAGGCATTTCCCGTTGAGAAAAAGCTGCTGTCGGCCAAGCACTTGCCGCGCTCAAAGCTGTCGGACTTTCTGGAGCGGCGGGTGCAGCACTTGCTGGCGAAGGAGCTCGAGGAGGAGGCCAAGTGGGGCCGGCCGTCGGGCGAGTCCCCCGACAAGCTCGTGATCCGCCAAGTGAGCAACATCGAGAAACAGTTAATCGTGCGCGACAAGATGTACGCGCGCTACAAGGCGCAGGCGTACCCGAGCGAACACCGCTTCAAGTCTAAGTGCCTGTGCATGTTTCAAGAGACGCATGGCGTGTCAGTGCTGCTCTTTGGTATGTACGTGCACGAGTTTGACGAAGCCGAGGGTGCCGCCAACGCCCGCCGCGTCTACGTGTCGTATCTGGACTCGGTCAACTACCTGGAGCCCGTGCACCTGCGCACAAAAGTGTACCATGAGATCCTCATCGGGTACCTCGAGTTCGTCAAGCAGCGCGGCTTCCACACGGCGCACATCTGGGCGTGTCCGCCGCTCAAGGGCGACGACTACATCTTGTACTGTCACCCAGAGGCCCAGAAGACGCCAAAGAGCGACCGTTTGCGCCAGTGGTACATTCAGATGCTGCTCAAAGCCAAGGACGAGGGCATCGTTGTCGACATTCACAACATGTACGACGAGTACTGGAGCCATGCGGGCGCAACGCCGACCGCACTGCCGTACTTCGAGGGCGACTACTGGGTCGGCCTCGCGGAAGAGCTCATCGAGAAGATGGACGAGGAGGAAAAGGCCGTCAAGGCCACGGCCAAGCCCGCCAAGCAAACGAAACTCTCCAAGCCCAACAAGCGCCACGGCCGAGACAAGGACAAGGCCGACGCCGAGGCCATTGAGTTCACAGACCCGCTCATGGCCAAGCTGGGCGAGGTCATCAAGCCCATGAAGGAGGACTTTTTGGTCGTGAAGCTCTTTCCGTGCTGCAAGCTCTGTCGCAAGATGGTGGGCGCCGGCACGGTGTGGAAGGAGGCGGCACCGGCGCCGAAAGCGACGCCCGCCGCCGTGTGCGACGGTTGCTACCAGGCGCAACGCACGGCGGGTACGCCGCTGGCCGCCGACGCGTGGGTTGCGACGTCGCTGCCGCTCGTGCTCAAGGACAAGTGCGTGGACCCCGACGAGGTCGTTGAGAGCGAAGTGTTTGATACGCGGCAGGCGTTTCTGTCGCTCTGCCAGGCCAACCACTACCAGTTCGACGACCTCCGGCGCGCCAAGCACACCTCCATGATGACGCTATATCATGTGGGCCAGCCACCCAACGGCTACGTCTACTCGTGCAACCAGTGCGCGGCGGACATCACCTCGGGCACCCGCTGGCACTGCGGCACGTGCCCTGACTTTGATGTGTGCGAGGCATGCCACGCCCAGAAGACGCAGGTGCACCCGCACGTGCTGGAGCCCATCGGCACCGTCAACGACACGCTGCGCAAGGCGCGCGAGGAGCGCGCCAAGAGCATTGCGTTACACATGCAGCTGCTGGTGCACGCCAGCAGTTGCAGCGCCGAGAAGGGCAACTGCACGTCGCTCAACTGCGAGAAGATGAAGGAGCTGCTCCGCCACGGCGCCAGCTGCAAGCGCCGGGCCACGGGCGGCTGCACCATCTGCCGGCGCGTCTGGGCGCTGCTTCAGATCCACGCGCGTCAATGCCGTGGCGCCGACTGCGCCGTGCCGCGCTGCAAGGACTTGCGCGAGCACCTGCGCAAGCTGGCGCTGCAGCAGCAGCTCATGGACGACCGCCGCCGCGCTGCCGTCACGGAGCAGTACCGGCAGCTCAACACGACCGAGCCGGCCGAAGGCACGAGTTAGCCGAGTGTTTGTCACGTGAGGATACTAGTTAGAACAAGACATGATTTTTATTGGCGTCGCCTCAGCCGTCCATTTCTTCGTCGAAGAGCAGCGGGGTGCGCCCGGGGCTCTCGGGCACGGCCGGTGGCGCGGCCACGGATAAGCGGCAGGCCACGACGGCCGACGCGCCGTAGAGGACTAGCGCCAGCCAGAAGGGCACGCTTTGCGCGGCCGTCGAGTGCGACAGCGTCGCGTACAAACTCGCAAACACTAGGGGACCGAGGGCAGTCGCAAAGGCGCGGACGCCGTACACCGCTCCCTGCACGCGGCCCTGCTCGGCGTCGCTGCAGTGGATCGACTTAAGCGACGAGATGGCGGCAAAGCCGATGTCGCCGAGACCCGAGAAGACACCGCAGGCGAAGACGACGGCGGGTGCGTGGCTGTAGAGCGCCACCAGGTAGAGCGCCGCCATGAGCGCGTAGGCAAGCAGCGAAAGCACGAGCACGCCCTTCTCCCGCACGCAGCGCAGCAGCGGCTGCAGTAGCACGCCCTGCGACACCATGGAGCTGATGCCCACGAGCAGCATGAAGGTTGCGATGGCCTCCTTGCCGAAGCCAAGCACCGTCTACGCAGCGACGTCAGTGGCGACGCCCGCAACGGACGCACGTTGAAGAAGTAGAGCCGGTAGTTCATGACTCCCGACGACACAAACGTCGAGAGCGCGACCACGACCGAGAGCCGACGAAAAAGCGCCGACTGCCCGAGAATGCTCAGGGCCACGAACGGGTTGAGCGACGGCGCGGGGCTCTTGTCGGCGCGGCCGACCGGCGGCAGCGTCTCTGCCAGGCAGAACACCGACCACGCGAGCCGCAGAAGGTAGAAGGCGCAGGAGGTGGCGAGGATTTGGAACTACGGGCGTTGCGGGCGAGGTCATCGCGGCGGACGTACCGTCGACAGGTGCTGTGTGAGGGCAATGGCCACCGAGAAGGATACGGAGCCGACGGCGAAGAGCGCGCCGAACG
>JNBR01001438.1:0-22726 GCA_002081595.1 Achlya hypogyna | reverse complement strand
CGCGGTGACGGAGGCGACGGGCAATGGTGAAGCCGACGCCGTGGAACGGCGACTTGGTCGGGAGCGCGATGATGTCGTAGTCCTTGGTGGTGCCTACAGCCTTTTCCAAACCAGACACGAGGTGCGTCTCTTGGAGACACAGCACTTGCAGACGATATCGAGCGAGATCAATGGCGAGGTGCTTCTGCTTTACCTCTGTGGCGATCGATTGCGCGTTGAGCGAGCCGATGCGGAAGCGCGGGGGCCGTTGTGGTGTGCTAAGAGGGGGGGAGATTGCTAGTCTCGCAAAGGATTGACGCGATAATACACGAGCAATTGCCAAAACCTGTGTATACTACCTCCGTCCCAGAATGATTTGCACTTTTGCGAATTTCGCTTGGATTATGGACAATTTTTGGAAATTCGCACTTCTGATTTGAGTATTCGAAACGTTTTTGGCCAATAAATGCAGTGTATGCGCTCAATTCGCTCGAAAAAGTACCATTTGCACGTCAGAAAAACCTATCTGTCAACCAATCCACATTCAAAACGCAAATCAGGACCCAATCATTTTTTTTTACGTGAAATAATTCTAGCCAATTGTTAACCATATGTTCATGCGATGACCATTCTCTTCGCCATTTCCAATGGCGAAGAAGGGCAAGAACCTGTCAGACAACGACAAGGTTCTCATCTGCTCAAGGCTTCTGGCATGCTCCATTGACGGAAGGCTCCCGCATGGTGCGCTGGCACAGGTGGCAGCAGACTTCGACCGCCTGCCCAAGACAGTGTCCAGGCTGTGGTGCGCCTACAAGCAAGGGCTCAGCGACGGCAACCCGCTCGAGGCCATTAAAAGCAAAATCAAGAGCAAGTCGGGTCGCAAGGACATGCCCGTTGCGGAGCTCCACGCAAAGGTTGGCCATGCAAATCGTGGTCAATTCTCATACCACTTTCTAGGTCAAAGCAGTGGACTTCCGGTTTTGCAAAAACCTGCGCACCCTTGCCAAAACGACAAATATTTCGAAGTCGTCGCTAAGCCGCGCCCGCTGCGCTGGTTAGTTGAAGGGTACGTCCAACACTGTCAAGCCAATCTTGACGCCGGCGCACAAAGCGGCCCGGCTCAAGTTTGTCCTCGACCACATCGAACCATTAAACCCCTGTGCTGCGTACCAGAGCAAGTCCCTTCTACACCAAGTTCATGTAGATGAAAAATGGTTTTATCTTACTAAGATTAACTATCGAATTTACCTTGTTCCTGGAGAAGTTGGGCCTACTCGGCAAGTACAAAGTAAGAGATTCATTCCAAAGGTTATGTCTCTCGCTGCGGTGGCTGAGCCTCGCAAAAATGAAAAGACAGGGGATTTTTTTGATGGGAAGATTGGTATGTGGCCGATTGTGAATACGGTGCCTGCAGCCCGTAGTAGCAAGAATCGCCCTAAAGGAACCCCTGTGACCAAACCTGTCTCGGTGACACGTGAAATCTATCGGGATTTGATGGTGCGCAAGGTTATCCCTGCTATAAAGGCAGTTTGGCCCGGGAAACCGAGTGAACCCATTCGGATTCAACAGGACAATGCGAAACCGCATGTGCTAGTCAATGACAGGGCAGTGTTGGACGCTGGGAAGGATGGCGGTTGGGACATTGTAATGTTGAACTAGCCCGCCCAAAGTCCCGACCTTAATATCCTCGACTTGGGGTATTTTAACTCTATCCAGGCGTTTCAGTACGAGAAGCAAGCGGCAAACATCGACGAGCTTATTCGCGCTGTAACGAGCGCCTACGACGAGCTCTCCCCGGAGAAACTCGAGAATAACTTTGCGACGTTGCGCAGCGTCATGGGCTGCATTCTGGATGCAGGTGGTGGCAACAACTATAAAATACCCCACCGTGGCAAGGCGCAAGCTCGCAAGCTCGGGTTTTTCGGCGACTCGGAGCTACTCCCGGTTGCGAGTGTGGAGTCTGCTATGGAGATACTCGAGACCATGTACGGCCGTATACAAGATGAACAAGCAATCACAGAGCTGTGTGAGAAGTTCAGCTATCTGGTCGTGCCCGAAATTGATGCTAACGAAAAGTAATCTCATGCGCCACTTTATCTTGGAATTTGTATTCTCTCTCCGAAAGTGCAAAACATTGTGGGACATCAAATTTGGCCAAAAGTGCAAAACATTTTGGGACGGAGGTAGTATTTACGGTTGCGTCACCAAAAAGCGTGTGTATAGACCGTAATATTTTCACTCCGCTTAGTTTGACCGGATAACTTATAATTCACCTATACAGTAACCTGCAGCTACAAGACGATAGGCGTAAAGACGAATGTCCCGTAGAAAAGACCAAATTGTGGCACGAGTCGGCATTAAATTTGCTTCAATTATAATCAGTCGAGAGGTGGACTTTTCAGATTGTTATATTAAATTCGGCTAGTAGAGTTTCCACATAAATGGGACTATCGCGGTCATCGCAATGCAGGCACAGCTCCCATGCCGCTGGCTCGATACTATCTATAAACTCCTGCACTACAACGTCCTCTACTTCCTCGTCGATCATGGTACTGGTGTCGTAGACAACACCAATATTTGCTTTGATAAAGCAATTCTTGATCGTTGTTGGGGTCACAGCGTCCCAAGCTGCGACGACGAGGTTTGCAGCGTCCAGCAAATGAGCAGGTCGCCCATGGACAACTCCGCACGAGCCAGGACGGCACTGCTTCCCTTGGTCCGTCAGCAACTGCTTCTCGCGCTCACTGGCTCGAGGTACTTGAGCGTCTCCTTCAACAACAGGTATCGGTACCTAAGAGGCATAAGCACATCGGTCGAAACTTCGAGACAGTACCGTTTTTTGAACGCGGCAATAATACCGAGATCGCAAGGCTGCCGCCAGGTTGTTATGATGGGAGGCAGGAACTTGACGCAGATTCCATCATACTGCACTTCTTGCAGGTGTCCTGGCGCGTTGTCCAAGACCAACAGCACGTCTTTCTGCGTGTACTTGCGAACGGTCTTCAGAAAGATCTTCTCGAGCCAGTGCTCGAAGGTAGTTTGGTCCATCCATGCCTTGTTTTGTTGGCAGTAGGGAAGAGGTCATTGCTTGCTCTTTATGCACGCGGGCTCGTGCACCTTGCCGATCTTCGTGATAGGGACCTTGATGGTGCCCTCTGCGTTGGCGCAGATCACAGTCGTGACGCGGTCTTTTAGGAGCTTGCGGCCGCGGACGTTCTTGGGCTCCACGTCCAAATCGCAAACCACAAGCGTACTGAGTATCGTGCACGATCGGAAATTCGCCAGGTAATGGCTGGCAACGTCATGTTTAAATGATGGAACAGTCGCGTGCTCGGAGCGCGATGCCAACAACGTATTTCTCCGCTCTGTCGTAGTTTTTGGTGTTCTTGCTCGTGCAACAAAAGGCAATCAACTTGTACTCGCTGTCAATGCTTCTCACATGCGAGGCGCATACTATCATGGGCGTCAACTTGTGCTGGTTTCACGGGACGGCAACTTTGCTAAAGTGGTCGTGGATGTGGCATTGTGTGCAAGCTCGACAAAGTCTAACTACGTGTGGTTTTTTAACACTGTATTGCCGCAGGCGTTGATGTCACGGTACCGATATTTGGAGACCGCGCTGATGTGCAAATGCTTTACAACTACGGCTTATTCACTGTACCCTTCACATTATCAGAAACTGCAAAGCACGGTTTAAACATTTCAACAGAAGTCACGATCAGTTAGTATGGCAAGTTCAGGCAAGTGCGACACCGAGTGCTTACGAAAGCGCTATCGGCATCATTGGGCTGTCTGTGGGTCAAGATGTAATGGAGTATTTGCGTGGAATTGAACCCGACATATGGGTTTTGTATCCCAGCCTACGCGTGCGCCCGCTCTACGAGTGGAGGACTTCCAACTTTGTCGAATCCGAAATGGCTTCATCAAAAGCACTCGGGATACGTCAATTGCATCCACTTACGTATTTTGACGCTGTATATCGTGATGTCATGGCGAAGGTATGTCTCTATATGTACATTAGTCGTCAAAAGGCAACAAATTAGACAAAAATTCGGTCGGACCAAGTTAAAAAGTGGCTCGCTGCTCAACTCATCGTAACAGCGGAGGCGCAAAAGCACTTCGACGAAGAAGACAGCCTCTCTGGTGCATACCTCGTCGAACCGAGCTGTGTCTTACGGACTTTGAGATCAACCTTTTGGACTGGCCAGCCCGCTCACCCGACCTCAACCCAATTGAGAACCTTTGGGCCATCGTTGCGCGACGCGTCTACGCCAATGGAAGCCAGTTTTTGGACCGACAGAGCCTCATTACTACGATTCTCTAATGTTGGGAAGATCGAGTTCACAACACTGAAAAACCTTGTTGCGAGCATGCCCAACAGGTGTCTAGAGGTTGTAGCTCGCAGAGGTAAGAAAACCGGGTATTAGAGTAGCGTCTAACGGCTCATAACGACCCAATACACGCAAGTGGCCTATCTTTATTTCACCAAAATATCGAAAAAATCGCATGTTTTTTTCATTTTTGACCTGAAATCGTATCCTACGTGCGTGAAAACTTGGCACATCAATGAACAAGTATTATGACACGATTGCCAACTATCCATTGTCACTTCAGACAGGTTGAAGTGTGTGAACCCCAGGTGGCCTATCTTTAGTACGCGCACTGTATGCCCCCTCGGCGTACGTGGGCAGAGGTACGAAGGAAAGTCGTCAAAAATCGAAAAATCTGAAAAGCATTCAGATCAATTGACGGCAGTGTCAACTATCGGTACTAATGGTACAATTGTCTGTGTATTGTAGGCCAATGTACAATTTTTGTGTTAGGCCGTGAATTTTCTATACTTTTTATCGTTGATGTTAAGCCAGGCGGCCAAATCGACACGAACGAAGTTCCTCGTTACCCGTCCTGATACAACTATTGCGTCGAAGAAGACGCTTGGATGGACAAATCTGTGTGGATGTTCTAACTGCATCATGCACTCAAGCCCATGTCAATCAATTCTGAAGAATGAAGCACCACCTCCAACCGAAGTCCGGCAAAAGGAGTCATACCATTCCCTGCGATGCAACGCCTAAGGAGGCTTTCTGGTGCCTCCTAGCAACGTTGCACGACGGAAAGCTTCCGCCGTCGACGATCGCAGGGATCTCCGAGGAGACGGTCGCCGTGCTGACAATCGTGTAATAAATGCCATGATAAATCAAGCAAATTTAATTCGGGGATTTTGCGTTATTTTTGAACACTACCTTGAAGTATTGATGTTGAAGTATTGATGTTGACCATTGCACTCAATAATAGACTACCTAGTTCCTGTATCGCCCGGGTATTGTATGACATAATATGGGTTATTTAAAGGTAAAGGTTTTTCCCGCAACGCAAGGCTGACCGGCCGTAAACAATCTTCCATCTGGAGCTTACCGGCTTTTTCACTTCTTCTCGGACGGAGGAAGTATTCGGCAATCGAAGCAAGCGAAAATGGCAAAATCGCCTGATAGCAACATCGCCATTCGCTATCACCATCTGCCAAATTTGCTCCTTTCGCCAATCACCTCGCCAAATTTGGCAAGGCGGATAGCAGAGTAAACTTCGACAGCGTCGAAGTTTATGGATTACTACGACGGCGTTTGCAGCGGCCGTCGAACTTAAAAATATGGTTAGGATACTTCGCGCCACAAGAACCATTCACATAGCAGGGTAGATTGTGATCATTTACGGTGTCACAATTACTTTTGACATGTCAAACTGCGGTCCCAGCTTTCGCTCGCACGAGGACAAGTCGGTCTGCGAGTCGTGGGTAACAATAAACACGGACTCCGCCGTCGGACGCTGCCAGACGGACACGACCTTCTACGAACGCCTTCTCCACATGCACAACGAGCGCATGCTTGCGTCCGGGCAGACTCTCGTTCAACGAACAACGGTTTCGGTCGCGTCGAGACGTAGTATCATCTCCCAGGACGTCGCCAAGTTCGTGGGTCACTTCCTTCGCTTGGCTGGCCCAGCCGGTGGCGGTGCCTGCCGCACGAGCGCCGCCGAGCTCAAGCGGGCGGCCACGATCCTCTTCGAGTCTACTGAGAAGCGCAAGTTTAAGTTTAAGACGTGCAGGTTCATCATGAAGGACGAGCCGTAGTGGATGGCGTCGTGGTTTTTGACAAAGTCCAACCAGCCAGCGAAGCGCTGCACAGAGCGCCAGTACGTCGACGACGAGGACGCTAGCGTCGGCGAGATCCACTATGAGGCTTTAAGCGCGCACAACGCGACCACCAGGGATAAGCGTGAGCGAATCAGTGGTGGCACGAGGCGTCAGATCGGCATCCGTACAAAGGCAGCTCAGGTACACGAGCATCTCCTCGTGCGTGAGGTTCGAGCTGTAGAGCTCGTGGCTGCCGTCGCTCAGCAACGCATCGCTGCCGCCGAAGAATACAATGAGATTCAACTCTTTTAGCTAACTACAAGAACCAGTTGAAACCGTGGCCTTCGACACGCCGCTGCGGGAGGTGCACCTTCTCCTGCACCTACGTCTCGCGGACGCTCTGGTTCGCCTACGGCGCTTGAGGGCGCCTCGTGCTGTGACAAGCGGCTGCGGCTCAAGCATGTGTGCCGCAGAATGCAGCACGTTGTAATGCTTCGTCTTCTGGCACACCGGAGCCGAAAACGGCTTGGCGAATACCGCCCACTCGGGGTAGATCCCGTCCGATAGCAAATATGCCATTTTGTACGTCGTGCCTAGCAATTCATATAATCTGTATGAGCTAATGTGGCTGGCAAAACTTGTGGCACAATACCGTTGAAGGAATACTCCACCGTCGGTGCTCCACCTTCCACGATATAATCAAAGAGGCTAGAGCGGTGTAGTATATTAAGGCCGTTAAAGAATCCTAGAAACCTAAAGTTGCAGTGCCAAATGCGCGACGTGTGGTCTGCCCACGCCTCGAGAACAGCCGTCGGCTTCTTGGACTTGCCCGTGTACTGTCCCACGTGCGCAGTAGGGCACTTTTGCCAGGTCCAGTGCATGCAGTCCAGGGAACCGAGCATCCCAGAACCCGCGTTCCAAGGCGTGCCGAAGAAGGTCGCTATGTTGGCGGCAGATGGCTCGCGCAGGTACTCTAGGCCGGAGCACGTCACGACGGCGAGGCAGAAGCGGCGCAGCGATTCGAGCGCAGCGGACACGCTGACCTCCAAGTTCTCGTCGACGACGTCGGCTGCGGACCCGCATGCGAGCATATGCAGCGCAGCTGTGACCTTGAACAGCGGGTGGAGCCCGAGCTTGCCCGCAGCGTTTGGGTACTGCTCAATGTGCGGGTTAACTCGCACGGCGGCGTCTTTGATGGTGGTGAAGAGCGCATTGGCCATCAGGAAACGTCGGCGTAAGTCGGAGTCCCGAGTAGATAAGGCTAACGTAAACGCGAGATTATTGACCCCCGCTAAGATGTTGACCCACCAGAAATTTCGCGCCTGATTTTATTCTATTATGTCCAATCAACTACGAGAATCTCCGCAGCTAAACTGTGATTGGCAGGCCGACATTTTCGCGGCAAACTCGCAATTTTAATACATCTCCTGGGTTCTGCAGGCACCGCTCAGTTGTCAAATGACCGTCTACACGAGGCTCGCGCTGGAGCAGAGGGACGAGGCCGTCGAGCGCGTCCGCAGCGGTGAGACCCGCGAGTCCGTGTGCAAGGACATGAAGATCAGCTTCAGCACTCTCAAGCGCCTCTTGCGCCTGGCCAAGGACGGGAAGACGCTCGAACTCAAAGCGCCAGGACCGCCTCCGACGCTCTCGCCCGAGTGCGAAAGCGACCTCGTCACATGGATTTTCGCGATGCAGCGCTGCTCGTTCCCAGTCATGCGCGCCGACGTCCTGCAGCGTATGCGCGAAATTTGCATGACACTTGCCATCCCAGAGATGTCCGATAGCTGGTACTTTGGGTTCCGCCAGCGCCACCCCGAGATTACCGACCGCGAGGCTCAAGTCGTCTCGCGCACCCGCACGGCTGTCGACCGAGACGCACTATACACCCTCTTCTCGACGCTAGCTAAACTTGTAATCGAACTCAAGATAGACCCGACGCGGATTTACAATATGGACGAGACTGCTTTCGCGTCGCGAAGCAAGACGACCAAGGTCCTAGCCGCGCGCGGCTCGACCAACATTCACGCCAAGAGCATCACCACGAACTTTCACATGTCCATCGTCGCGTCTGCCAGTGCCTCTGGCGACGTCATGCCGCCGCTCTTCATTCTGCCCGGTCAGCGCGTGGACGAGTCGACGGCGGCGGCCTGCAGCGTCCAGGACGCGCGAATTACAACCAGCACGTCCGGCTTCATCAACGCAGACATCTTTCTCGCGTGGCTTGCGATGTTTTCAGAGTCCGTGCCTGCGACGGTCGTGAGGCCTGTCATCCTCGTCTGCGATGGCTACCTCTCGCATTTCTCCCACGACAACATTATGGCCACGCTCGAGCAGCTTGGCGTTCTTCTGGTCTGCCTTCCAGCAAACGCGACGCATCTCGTCCAGCCGCTGGACGTGGCCGTCTTCGCTCCCTTTAAGAAGTTCCTACGCAAGTCCATCAAGACTTTCATGATCGAGGCCAGCGAGTGCTCCGTGTCCAAGCACGCGGCCGTGCACTTGGCGTCGGTGGCGTGGTCCGCTGCTATGACAGGTACCAATGCGAAAGCTGGCTTTAAGGCCTGCGGCATATACCCTCCGTCGTTTGCCGCGATGGAGAAGCGTCTGGCCCGTTTTGGCAAGGGCGGCACCAAGGCCGACGACCGCGACTACTCGTGGCTCAAGCACAAGGAGAAGATCAGGAGCGAGATCCTCACCTTGCCGCCGCTGGTGGATAGTGCCGAGCGCAAGAGGAAGACTGTCAACGTCGCGGGACGTCTGCTCACGAGGGATATGATCGCTTCTGAGCTTTGCTCCAAGCGCAAACGCAATTAGTTTGGCGTTACCGCGTCCCATTACCGCCCAATACATGCAATGTTGTGTTCAAACCGTCGCGTAGGGCAACATGGTTATTATTTATACCACTCGAATACCAGTCAACTAAATCAACTCCACCTTACCTAACTTCTGCTATCTTATACAGCATAGCAATTGATATCTTGTACAAAATTATGAATGAACCCATTGCGACATGACATTCCGGGGCGTTTTTCCAAAACTGCGCTGAATAAAAATGCATCAGGACAAACAGCTTCAGTATAGTCAAACGAAGTCGAAAAGGGGTCAATAACCTAGTATTTCGATTTTCATGTCGGCGAGCTTTATATAAATGGCGCTCGGCCATTTCTAATTGAATTGCATACTTGAAACGAGTGGTTTGTAGAGTGTGATCTCCTCTTTAAGACGATATCCTTATATCTGGCATACGCTGAGGCGTTCAGACGTTATGATGGCAGAAGGATCATGCGTCGAAAAAGGGTCAATAATCTCGCGTTTACGTTAGTGCAGAAGTACTGCTGCTGAAGTTGGCGGTAGCGACCATCCGGGTCGCGCGGCTTGTTCGGAGACGCTGGCGCGAGTGGGTGCTGCGCGCAGGCAACACCTTCGTGCCGAGCATTTTCAGAAAGAATTCCTCTTCCTCCTGCCGGATCAGCATGAGCTCAAGGAAGGGGCCGCCCGGGTGTCCTGCGCGGACGCAAATGCTAAAAAATGTACACCTCAGACGATACGTCGCTATGAGCCGCATGACAGACAGAAGGTACTTGGAGAGGGTCTGCACATAATCGTCAGCGCATTGAATGTCTTCGAGGAACGTAAGCTCCGTCTTGCCGTCGGCGAAAAAAGCGCCCCACACCATCACACTGCCATCGCTGTTTTGGCGACTGAAGGCAACCTTGGGTTCGTTGCGGAGGCAATGCCAATAGTACTTCAGACCATCTGGGTCGTCTAAGTTCCACTACTTCTCATCCGAAAAGAAGGTACGGGCCCAGACGTCATCACCAGTAATGGCATATTGTTGCCCCCATAAAACCCTGGCCTCCTTGTGACGTGGCTTCAAACGGGGCGCCTTGTTCATCTTCGTATACTTGAATATATCAGAGGACGTGAGCGTTCGCGGCACTGTGCGCCTGGATACAGGTAGCTCAAGTTTGGCAACAAGTTGCGCAGAACTTGGGTCACCCGGGGCAGCTGTGCGAAACAAACGCCGCTCGTCCCGTGACGAGATTGCCCACGGCCGGCCCGTTTTTTGTCGCTTGCCGTAGTCAGGGGTCCTAGAGGTAGTTCGACACGACACTAAGGCTACGAGCGAGCTCTAGCGCGATGCCTCGCACGCTTAAGCCTTGAGAGACGAAGGCTGCAATTTGGCCTTGTTCGTAATCGGACCATAGACTTGGTTGACGGCCTCATAGCGTGTAGGCGTTTTTCGGGCGCGTTCGTCATAAGATCGGCGATCTGTGTCGGCTGTTGTCGGGTCAGTTGCTGTCGAGCTGTGCTGCAGCGTTTGAGCACTGGCACGGTGGTTTCATCGGCCTCTGGGGATGTAGGCAGAACAAAGCGTGCGGTTTGTAGGCTGTCGTCATCATGGCAGCCGGCGATTCGTTGGGCCTGAGGCGTTGTGAAGCGGCTGTGTGGGAAGTCCGGCGAGAACATGTGCGCGTTGCGAATCTTGGACTCATCAAACGTTACAGAGCGGGATACCGTGATCGTGCGGGATTTGGGGTCACACAATTTGTATCCAAGTTGGTCGTCCGCGAACCAAAGGAAGACGCAGGGGATGGCCGAGTTCGACAGCTTAGACTTGCGTTCGGACTTCGGTGCGTACTTAATGCAAGGCAGCCAAATGTCTTGAGCATGTAAAGGCGACTCGGCTTGTTGAACAGGACCTCGTATGGCGTTCGCTGGTTGAAAAGCTCCTGAGATACGTTATTGTACACGTAGACAACGTAGTCGAAGCAGTATCCCCACAGAGACGACGGAAGGCCGCAGACAGCGAGGTACGTGCGGATCTTGTTGAAGTCGTACTCAATTGTCTTCTTGGCGAGATGGCTCTCTTCGGGTGTTGCAGTGTTCGTGAACTTTAGCATGATACCGCGAGCGGAGCATGCGGCAGTAAAGGCATGGCCCCCTTTTATACTCACCACCGTCGTCCGTGGAGTGTCTGAATGCGTGAACCCGGTAGGCGTGAGTCGAGCATCGCCGTGAGTTCAGCAAGGTGCAGCGTTGTGTCGTCCTTCGTGCTGAGCAGCTTGCCGAAGACAAAGCGTGAAGCTTGGTTAATGAACATGCTGGTAAATGAATGTCGATGGATCGTTGCAGGAGTCACTGGGCCGCACAGATCAGCGCTGAGGCACTCAAGCGGCTTCACTGCGCCGTAGTGGTGCGTGTTTCGGTGCGACATGCGCTTGGCCTGTCCTTGAGCACATCCCTCACACGTGGTTAATGTAGTTGCGCGATTGCGTCCTGGAACGAGTAGTGGTCTAATGACCTCGGCCACCTGCCCCATGTTTGTGTGATTTAGGCGGTGATGCCACTCAAGCAACTTGGCATCTCTTGCATCCTCGCGACTGATGTCGCCTTCTTCAATGCTAACTTCTACGGCATTCGCTTCGCAACATTTCCATCAACGACAAGGTGTCTTAATCGCGTCTGTAGGACATGCCTTGATCAAGGACGTAGAGCGAGTTCGACATTGTGAAGTTCAAGCGGTGCCCGTGGGTATTGTGCACATAGCTTGAGGCGGCAAGATCCTGATGGGTAAGCTCATACGCACTCCGAAGAAGCTGGATGTGCGATATAAGGTTCTTGTAGATGAACGGCTCGTAAGTGACGTTGTGCAGCGTGAGAGTCACCAGTTTGCCGTCTTGGTATGTATCGATGTGCACCGAGCCGCGGTGTCCCTTTACCGTGGCCTTGTTCGGTAGGATCAGCTGACTCGAGCCCTTCCACGACTTGATGAAGCCCTTGTTGCCTGTCACGTGCCCAGTGGCGCAGTTGTCGAGGGTCCAGTGTCGTTTAACGAGCGGGGTCTCATCAGCTTGGTTTGCCTCAGCTGCGCCGTACGTTGAAATTGCGGTTGCACGAAACAGCTCAGGCCCATCATCTGAGTCGCTAGGTGTTGCCGTAGCATTAGCGCGCACAATCTCACGATGCGGCTTGGAATATTCCATGCGACGGCGGTAGTGCGGGTCGTAGCCGGGATGTCCAACAGCGTCGTGGTCTCCGTGTTTCTTGCAGCTGTAGCAGTATGTGACGTTGCCACTCTTCTTCGCTCAAAGTTCTCGGGCACCGCTGTCTTCGTCCGGCACGGCGCGCAGCGGCTTGAGCCACTTGATGGCCTTGCCCTGATTGGGGACGATGCCCTGGGTGGCGCTGCTCTTGAGCCATCGAAATGGTGCCGCAGGTTTAGCAGAGCCCGGTGCCTTGGTCTCGTCCTCCTCAACGAGTTGCGTCTGCATGTCGTCGCGTTTCTTGCGCCAGGCCTCCATGAGCTTGACATAACCCTCGTATGTAAGCTTGGGGCATTGGTACGCGAGGTGGTGGCCTTTGCACCTCGGGTTGAGGCAGCCGATGGGCTTGCTGTCGCGGCCTGTGGTCGGTCCCTTGCCATCACCCATCTCGCCTGACTGCGCCCTCGGTGGGAAGCGTGGCCACCGCGTGTCGCTCGTGGGCGCCGGTGCCGATTGCGCCGGGGATATGTCAGCCGCCAGCTTCTTCCGGTTTTCTATGTTGTAGTTGACCCGCTTGGGCTTGACTGTGTCCTGCACGAAAATCAGGCGCTGGACCAATCGCTCTTCCACAATCTTGAAGAAGATGCTCAGGTCAGCGTTGTACCACATATCGACGTTTCGCCGGATTTGCCACGTCACTTCGGGGGATCGCTGCAAGGGATCGATTTCTTGCTGTCCAAAGTCGCTGTCAGGAAATCCAAGTAGATTACTTGTGCTTCGAAACGTCGTGCCTCGGCGGCTTTGAAGCATAGCATGATTGTGCGGCGTTCCACTTCATAGCGAGCTTTACGGGCTGCTTGCTCTTCCTGACGGCGCCGAGCTTGGCATTTACAAAAAATCGCTTGCTCCGGTACGTTCTCAGCCATCTGCGCCTGCAGCAGCATATGTGTTGAACGGCCGCCAAGTTTGGGTCCATGGCGAGTACTGGTTGCGGGGGGGGGCTTGGGGCGCGCTCCGCTTCGTAGTATGACGCTAGGTATGGTGCAGTCACCGGAGCTGCAGATGGAGCTGATCCTTTACCAGTCGTCGTTGTGAAGAACGCCGGCAAATCGCCGCCATCATCCATGCGCAGTTGCGTGTTAGGGCATAGGTTGGGACTCTCGTCCTCCTCCGGACGCGGGCACACCATGTTGACTCTTGAAAACTTGGAAAAGTTTTAATACAGTCAGTTTTTTGCTCGTGCTCGTCAGCAGGCAAATTCAAGGATGCATTATCGGAGCGGATGCTCTGCTTAGAGGCTACTCCGAACGGTTGCCTTGCTACTAAAAGTAGCAAATGGTGTGCGCGTCGCGGCTGCTCTGGTGCTGCTTCGAGACATTTCCGCGCTGCACTATTGGCGGGGAAAATTTGTCTGTCTAAGATAGCCATGCACGCGAATCTTGAACATTCGCCACGCGTCCTTATCCGGATCCGGATCGAATTTGGCCAAAGGCTCGTGAGACTCTGACACCTGTCGCACTGCAAAAGCCCCCAGCGATAAGTCCAAAGAGGAGATAGCCAACAAATGAAGTCGCTTCTGTACCACTGTTGTTCGTACCAAAGATAGCTCATGCCACAGGGCCGCCACTCACGGGAGGCGCCGTCCTCGGCGACAAGATCGACGTCTCTCTGAGCCAAAGCACGGCCACGAAGCGGTAGGCTCATTGAGTCGCATCTAGGCAACTACTGTGGTCTCAACGTAAAACCATGGACAGAACTGAAGTCGCCAACCTAATCTAGCTCGTGCTACACTACGTGCGAAGGAGTGGTCTACTCAAGAGCGGCCACCCATGGCCCCGCACGGCACCAAAGCGTTGTTTGGCCGTTTCTCAGGGCATCATGGCGCCTGTTGCACGCACTGACGACGAAACCGTCATGTTGAAGTTTAACGTGCTTTTAGCAACGCCAAGTCTACGGCTTGGGTGAATGCACATGATTAGGCGTCGTATCTAATTCGATCATATGAGATGCGGTAATAGGTCATTGCTGAAAAGCAGAAGTATTGGGAAGACGGCACACCCTGTCTATCAAAGCGCCGCGAGCCAACGGGTCGGTCAGATCGCACATCGCCACGGCTTCTACCACGGCGTCAATGACTCCTGTGTGGATTTTAGCTGAGCGTCTCAGTGACATGCCAAGAGATTGGAGCGGGTTCAACGGGTGTACACAAAGAGCATGTACAGTGCAGTGCATGATTTAATGCCCCAGGTGGCTGTGCCTCCTACAGCCCTATGGATGCCACCCAGCTCAACTGTACTTGCGAGAGCAATACCTATTAAGCACTCTGTCACGTCCACACTTGATTTTGAACCTTGTATGGCCTTACATAACACTAAGATAGGAAGAAGCCCATCGGGACGATGATCCAAGAAGTTCATACGCAGGTTTACCAACGAGTGCAAACGCATCTAAGCGTATACTACGTAGTAGTATGCAGTAAAAAGGCATAAATTGGGGCTCTGGGGCTTCCAGCGCTCACAAACGGACTGCTTGGTTCTGAACAATGACATGACCCCACAAAACCCATTCTAAAAGCAAGTCTATTCTGGTACTTCTTACAACGAGTTTCGGAAACAGAAGTTTTACAGGAGTAGTTTTTAAAGAAACAAAATATATTGCCAACACGGCCTCTCTTTCAAAACCGCACAATCTGCGATGACGTGTTACATGAGTTGTGCGCTGCACAGCAAGACACAAATGCAACACGATATGATATTGCAGTGTTAGAATTGTTCAGCCCACTGATTGCTTCCCGTCATATCGTAGAGGGCCAGAATGCCCGAGTCTTGGAGGACAACACAGTACGGACCTGTGCCGTGCAGGTACGTGTTACTAGCCCACGTTGCTGTCCCGACTCTGGACTGAGCAGTCGGGTAGAGCACCAGGTTGCCGTCCGTTTGCATAGTCAAGATTCGAGTATCCGAAGTCTGGATCCAGAATTGGACTGTTTTCGATGACAAGGTGCCATTGTAGTAACCGACGATGCCAAATTCGGTGGTGGTCACAACGTATAAGCCGTTGGGCGACGTCAAATTGCCGGCGGCCGTCAAACTTGCGTACGCGGGCACATCAGAAAAGAGTGCTGACAGTGCCGAGGTGCCACATGTCGCATGGGCGCCAGTCGAGATGGGCGCTACCGTTGTGGGTTGAACCGTGGTGGACGTCGGAACCACGTCAGTAGGAGGTGTTGTTATGGCTGGGGTGACCGTTGTTGTGGGCGTTAATGTCGATACACTGGGCGGGTTTGTTGTGTCTGTGGGAACACTGGTGGTAGCCGCCGGTGCCGTCGTGGTGGTCGCGGGCACCGGGGTCATGGTTGGGGCGACCGTCGTGCTCGTTGGCGTGGGAGTCACATCGCTGCCAGAGCCACTAGTAGTAGGCACTGGCGTGCTGGTCGGAGACTCCGTGGCCACTGGTGGCACCGTGGTCGCCGGCATGGTAGTGGTGGAAAGTGGTGGCATGGTAGTGCTGGCGGGCGTGGTGGTGGTGGTAGTGGTGGTGGGGGTGGCAGAGGTGGAGACAATAGGGTAGATTGAACCACATCCGCCGGGAGCAGTTGCAGCCAATACGGTAGTCATTTGGACGTTCAATGCCAAGAACATGACACCAAAGGTACTTGCACGCCATGGCACCATCTTCATTCAAAAAGAGATAGACGTAGTGGCAGAGCAAATTCGAAGTGGCCTTTCAGTGCACTAGCTCGGTCAATGTTCGCGTCTCTCGGCATCTAGCAGGTGCTGCATTGCATGGGGTTGTAGGGTTCTCCAGCTGGACATATATCTTCTGTCTGTAACCCCCCGGCTTGGACTAGGTAGGCTGAGTACTACATTTTGTGTTCACGAACTACGTGGATAGGCAAGTATGGAATATTACAACACTTTGAGTTCACAATCTGCGTGGATAGACAAGTAGAGTACAACAAATCAGAATTACAAACTACAGTGTACATGGATAGGCAAGTGAAGTCAAGTATAGAATGAGACAATTTCCCATTACTGCGCGTGGAAAGAGGTACGTCGCCCACTTATCTTTTTTTCCTCCCTCTCCTCGTAGACCCATGGCTCATGAGACACGTCGTCCTCTCCAGCATGACGACCTGGCGTTAGTGTAGCAACGAGTATTTGCCAAAAGGTTCACATTTTGGGCATAAATCTCCAAAAAGGGCACTTTCCGGATAAATTGGTTCACATGTAAAGGATGATATGAACTTATTCCAGATAATCCCTGAGTTGTTGGCGTTTTCGAATCCAACCGGGGCCTGAGTGCATGCCGTTTTGCCGCTGCTCGACTCGCCAGATCTGCCAGTTCTCGTACATATACCCCGTCGGCTCACGCAGCCGTCATCGCTTCGACAGATACTCGGACGACGAGGCCACCAAGCTCAGCCTCGCGCAGACTTCGGTGCACCTAAGCGGCGCACTCGGCTCCGTGGAAAGCGTTGGTGGTCTGGCAACTACGGAGTGGACTACCAGCCCACTTCGAAGCGCACGTGGATCGTCCGCTGTAGCCCAGTGGCAGCTCCGCGCAGCTGCCGCAGCGCACGGAGTTTCTACTCGACGCCCCAGTAATCGTCCGATGGGGCCCTCAATGCGAGCGTAGGCGCCTTACAGCGTTCACAGGCGTGGGGCTCGGCGGCACCTGGCGTCGTCGAGCTATTGCACCGCTTTCACCCACGTGGCCCACAACACTTCTCAAGCCACACGGAGCTGCAATGCGGCCTCATCGCCGATGCAGCCAAGCGCCACCACTTTGAGAAGTCCGAGCTTCATTGCCTTAATCACCGGGCTCCCTGACCTGCTCGATTGCTTGGCCATCAGTTGCACCCTCACTCGGACGACCACAATCATCTTGTTGAGTTTTGTCATCAGCAAAAGTTGCCAGTAAAGGCAAGCCAGCACGAATCCTCCTCATCACATTCGATAATAGCAATGGTAACACGGTCAATCAGATTGAGCTTTCAGAAAAACATGAGTCACGGCTGATGACATCTTTATTGATGGGGTCGTTCGTACTATGTGAAGGCCTGACCAAAGCGATCAACTATCGCTATGTGGAGGACAAACCAAGTTGGATGGTTTCTTGGAGCTCGTCATGAGCCGCCACGGGAGAAGTCCCATGAGCTCGCTGAGGCATCATCCAGGACTAGCCGAGCAAATCAAAGTCCTACTATGCGAACGGAGTGGCGCGTCTTGTCGGAGGGGGCAACCGCGGGCGACACAAAGGTATTCACATTGGTTGTAGGAGTGTCTACAAGCACATGGTCAAAGCGCCGAGCCCATTTTATGCAGTAACCACTGCGAGTACAACACTGTCGTGACCTTGATGGCACCGAAATGGTATAAGCAGAGTAACGTAGCATGCGGAAAGTTCTTCCAACATTCTTCGTTATTCTGGGACGGCTCACTTGCAGCGACAAGCGCGTTGAGTACGTCCACCATACGCGCCATGACAATTGTATTGATTTGCCTCATCAAAAACACATCCAACAACTGACAGAGTGCCGTACTGCACGTATGACGATAGTGTACATGTATTGAGAAAGTCCGGGCGAGTCATGATTAGAACGCCTTATTATTTGCAGGGATAAACGCCTCAAGTTCATCTTGGAAACCAGTAGACGTACAAAATGGTGACTTGCCCGAGGAAATGCTACAAGGGCAAAGTCGCGTGCTAAGTCTTGCAGGCACAAGCTCAAGAGATGTCTCGTGTTTGGTCGCGTAGCAAGACCTGTCGACTGCCACAGTGGCGCTCGCCGATGCGTGGACTCCTCGCCGCCGACAAGCCCGAGCTTCGCGCCGTCCGCTCTTCCTCGAGCACGCGGTGCGCGCTCCTTGCCGTAAAGTTCGCAAGCAAGAGCACCTTCCTTTCATGTTTGCCCACGAGCTCGCTCTCACCTCCTACATCTGGGCACTGCAGCCAGCTCGAGGTGACCACGGGCTTCTTCTACCGGGCAGCACATCCCCGAAGCGCCGCGCTGCAATCTCCACGCAGCTCTACTGGCGCCGCCATGGACATCCTGAGAATACCAACTCCTGCGTCGCAACGGTCATCCACTGCACTCGAACGGTCTGCCGTACATCGGCCATACGTCCGAGAATATGATGGCCAATGACCTAACACTTCTTTGCGGGCACAATTAGCTGGCGGGCGAGGCTGCGGGCGGGACGCCGTTTGAGATCTGCAATGACCTATTGGCTCCCCGCCAGCTCGCGTCGGGCCTCGACACGAGCCACGCTGACTTCATCTGGCCAACGTGTCCACCACAAAACGGTTGCAAGCCAGCAGGGGCGTCGACACTACGTTCAACATGCGCTGGGAGGTTCTACGATACCAACTACAAGCCATCGTTGGCGAGCCTCGACCTTATTAAGATGTAAACGTTGCAATAAGCAATGAAGTCCAATTGCTCCCAGCCATCGTCAACCACTCCAACAATGAAGCGATTGGCGGAATTTTTGTCGTGCGTCGTAAACACGCGCCAGTATACAAACGTCAAGCTAAACGATGATTATCCGGATGTCCATATTTACGTCGTGTCCATCTTATGTCGGCCACGGATACGAGGAAAATCTTGGCGCGGGCTACACTGTACTGCTGGATGGGTTGTAGCAAGGCCCGCCCTCCGGCCTCGCGCATTTGCAAGCCCACCTCTCGTCGCCGGACTTGCGCTCCTTGTCGTCATTGAGCTCGGGCGTGTCGGGCTGCTGCATGTCGTTGGCGGGCTTGGACAAGCTACACTGCAGTACACTGGCACGGGTATGCAATTTGCCACCCGAGGACACTATTGCCGCCTGCACCGCATTCTTCCCTGACTGCAACATCCAGGCGGTGGTCTTGAGCTCGAACCAGTCAGAGCCACAGAGCGCCTCATGTGGCACGGATCCACACCGTGTGACCGCGCCCAGTTCTTCAACGCATTCTCCGCGCGGCCCGAAACAGGGGCTGGTTGAGAGTCGCCAACCTCACGGTCTTGGCACTGCTCTACCACCTGCGACCCCCAGGGAACGTTTGTGCTGCCAAGGACGTGTTTGACTGTAATGACCCCGGTTTGCGTGTGCACCCCGCCATCGGTGCATCGCCTACTCGACTCTTGGAGTCTAATATAATTCATGCATAGTACAACTCGAATGCATGCCGACTGATAATGCCTGACGACGACTGAGTGCATGCAGGCAACAACTACGAGCACAACGAGATTAAATGCAAACTTGTGCCAGATGGATTCTGCTACCAGAGAGCTCGACTGATTTACAGATTACAACCGTCGTGCATGCAGAATGCTGAACGACAGACTACAGCTAGAATACATGCAGACTGAGGCTAGAAACTTGCCGGCAAGCGACAACGACAGTACCACGACCACAGCTGCACCCGATATTAACCTATGATTATCGCTTAATCCCGTATCTAAAGTGTGCGAAATAACCTAAAAGACTACAAACTTTATGCATCCAGATTGGGCAACGTTCATGTGCACGCTTGATCGCCAGCATTTTGCTGTTCCACAGTGGTGTGGGCAATCTAAGGTGAATTGGGAGTCCAAATAATTTAAACCCCAGCCACATACTGCCGCGCTGATGTGTCCTGTCTCGGCAATACGAAAGTGGAGAGTATCTTGATGCCGATGAGCGTCTACGTTGGCCAAGCAGAGCTACTTGTGCACCAGGAGAATCTACCGACGAATCTCGCTATTTTCGCACGGCGAGCGTGCGATTCTTCGGCTGTGGCAGAGTTTGGGCACATATGATCGCTCGTCCATAGACGTCACCTCTGATGCGACTTTAGATGCGACACAATATGTACGACAAACTACACGGCGCCCGCCAAAATCCTCAACTCGCACGAGATGATGGTCGAGTCCTAAGAGTCCATCCTCTACGTCTTTGCCGAAAAGATCGAATCGTGCGCCTTTGCAATGGTGACGGTGCCCGCTCCGAGGTTGCGCGCATATTTCACCGGGGCAGCCGCCCCGTGGCTACCTCAGAGCTCATATCGCGCCACCTCTGGTCGTCGACTGGATGTGGGCGTACTCGGTTTCAAGTTTTGAAAATCTTCATGCTCGGCTCTGGGTGCTCTTGGCCATAGGCATCGTCACGAGCATCCAGCGCGAAGACCCGCACTTTCGGCTGCTCCTCACGCAAGGCTTGCCGCTCTTCAAGACCTCGCAGAGCACCACATGTACCCGCAGCGGCGCCTCAACTACGTCACGTCGTGCTCGACTTCTTCCTTTGCATGTGTGCTCACGCCCATTCCACCCTCGGCGGAGCAGGCGAGCTCAACCACAGATTGTTTGTCTATAGCGTGAGCGAACGCATGAAGCGCAGTGCACGTCACTACGTCACTGGACATTGCGTCCACCAAAATACAGAGTGAGGAAGAAAATGATATATGAGGGCGATGTGAGGTAATGATGTAAATCCTACCTTTTGACTAAAAATCAATTAAACCGTGCCCTCAATCACGTACAACACTAGCTAAGCGAACTCTGGCCCACACAACAGGCGGATTTAATCAAAGTTTCCATTGTCGCCGAGGCTGTGCTGTTGTTACCGCTCTACGAATTGTTTCGTGAGTATTTATCCGCGGCGCACGGCCTACCGTCACGCTGGACCGTTGTCGCGTTCGGAGGTGGCATGAGCAAAACAGACATTAAATGCGCTTGTTATGTGGGCCAGAGTTTGCTTAGCTAGTGACGTACTTACTTGACGGTACGCTTTAACTTTTTAGCCGAAATGTAAAAATTAATCTAAAACCTCATGGGCGACGTACCTCTTTCCAAGTGCAGTAATGAGAACTTGTCTTATTCTACACTTGACTTCACTTGCCTATCCATGTACACTGTAGTTTGTAATTCTGATTTGTTGTACTCTACTTGTCTATCCACGCAGATTGTGAACTCAAAGTGTTGTAATATTCCATACTTGCCTATCCACGTAGTTCGTGAACGAGTAATTGATAAATAGAGCATATTTCACACATGTGGGGGGACAAAAAGGGCATGCTATCAGTCAGATTCGGTGATTCAGTTGCCCAAAAATTTCCTTCTCAAGTACCAACCACAATCTGCAAACCATTTCGAAAAAACAGCCAAGCATCAAAACACTCATTAACAGTGCATGCTATGCATGTCATCAGTGGCCGCCACCACCTCCCATTGTCGCATGTAGGAACGCTGCGAGGCGCCTCCCGAGCACTTTCTGTGCAACCATTGCGCGTCCAGCCTGTGAGGTAGCTTAGAGTTATGTAATTGAGATGATAGTTTGACTCATCGTGCGCCGCTGCTGCTTTCGATAGCGATGGACACGCTCCGAGTGCTCTTGGCCGTCAAAGAGTCGTACCTGAGCGTGGCGAGTCTGCTGCTGCTCTTCGGCCTCTTTCAGGGGCTGCTTGTCTTCTCATACCTCTCGGAGCTGCTTTTCACGTTCTCGTGCATGCTCAAGGTCGAGCTCAAGTTTTGCCTGCTCCAGCTCATTCTGCTCGTGGGCTTTAGGCGGCTTTTTACCGTGTGAACCACGGCGCGTGGCTCCGCAACAGCGAGAAGGCATTGATTCACGTGGCCGATGGCTGCCTCCTAGTGCAAGCGGGCAAGCAAATGGAATATCTCACCGGTGGTTACCTCGTCGCCGGCTTCCACGAAGTCGTTATGACGGAGGAGGCGCTGCAAGACATCGCAAAGGCCAAGAACGCCGGCAAGAGCCTGTGGCGTGTGTCGTCCACGCCCTTCTCGCACATCAACTCGGACCACATGCTCCAGTTCATCAGCCGCTTCGCGACGCCCGAAGCTCTCGACAAGTCCCACCCGTGCTCACGGGCCACCACGTGCGCAAGGAGCTCGAGTATATCGAGCTTGGCAAGGGCTTTACCCTCCAGCGCGACGACTAACAATACTAACTATATGATATTGTTCTCTCCTGCGACTCTACAAAGACACATCCGTGCCAACAACCACGAATGCAAAATTCCCAAGGGTGTCATTACAGGTTACGGTCCTCCATGTTGCGGTAGTTGTCTCGTCGCTAGAACAAGGCCATTATCGCCTGCTACTGCGTCGACTGTGTGAGCACGTGCTCCGCCATAAGCTGCTCCAGTCGCAGCACTTGTCCGCAGTGGCTTTGCTGGCGTCGCGGGCGTCCTTGATATTCGTTACAAGCAGCGCGAGAGTGGCGCTGACCTCGCCAGCGGCATCGAGGCGCGCCCGACCTAGGCGACCTCCTCCATGAGGCGTTTGAGAGCCACGTGAGTCTCTGGCGCCGGTGCGGCCTGGTCGTCGGTAGCGCATTGGCACACCGAGACGCCGCGGTCAGTTTTGACTTCGTATGTGGCAAAGGCTTCAATCCGACGGGACGCGTACAAGTTTCGAGCACTGCAGCACCAAGCCACGACTCGTACCGCTGCAGGGTGCGCGTGAGCACTTGTACCGCGAGCTCTTCGGCCAGGCTCTTGATGCTTTCGTACTCGAACGTCGTTAAAGCGATCAGCATGTCGAGCTCTACTCAAGGAGTACGCGTCCAAGTGCAATTTGTTCAGAATGCTCAATACGCACCGCAACGGGTTGCCAACCAACTTGCAGCGGAAACTCCGTGCGCTGCGGCAG
>JNBR01001437.1:9159-25676 GCA_002081595.1 Achlya hypogyna | reverse complement strand
GGGTCGGTAGTAATAGTACCCCGTTGTCGCCCCAATGGAGATGACGAGAACAAGGAAGCTGTCGAAGTTGACAAGGTGCGACCAAAAGATCACGCACGCCGCGTACCAGTCCAAGGCCGAGTCTCGACAATGCGCTGCAAAGTCCGTGTCCGGGTGAATGGTCACGGCGGTCGTTCGGATGCGGCCAGGCTTCTCCAACGTCGGGTCGACGATCGTGATGTAGCTGTCCGTGTCGTGAGCGACAGCGCCAAATGCGTTGTGGAGGAGCGGGTCGGTCGTCCAGTCGGCCGCGGTCGGGCGCATCGCTGTCGATTGGAAACTGCGCCTCGCAACCGTTGTGGTAAAACACGAGGGTGTCCCAGGCAAATATAATGCGATGGCCGAAACAAGCTTTGTTTTTGTATGCTGTTTAAAAAAAGAAATCAAAAGAAATTGGTTGCGAGTTGAAGTTGCATCTGGCGCGTGTCACATGACGACGCCGCCTGCAGGAAGCAAAGCCCCGCTCGTCAACACGCCGGCCTTCGCGCTGTGCGACGCCTCAGGGAGCATTCACGCTCGAACCTTGTTCCGCGCGGGACAGCTGCTGCAGCGCTCTAGGTAGGACACGGAGGCAATGGTCGCGCACCCTTCAGGAAGCCAGCGGCATCACCTCGATGTGACTCCGGCTGTCTGCGCGTGGCCAACGCCACAGCGCATTGGACCGATTTTCGAAAGTCTCACGGCAGCAACGGCGCGCATCAGGGAAGGCGACAGAAGGCTCACCACAAGATCATGCTCTAGGAGGTGGCTGCGCACGAGTAGAGCTCGGATTGAGCGAACCAAGAGGGCCGGAGCTCTGTCGTGCGTGACGAGTCACAGTGCCCTCGGGAGTTGCCGTTGGAGCTCGATGTTGTGCGCTCCAAGATCATGAACAGGGATGAACCCGACAAGTCTTAACGTTCGCCCGCAATCATGGAACATCGCGGGTCGTCATGCACCGTCACTGCTCGGGTCTGTTGGGGTGTGCGACGGGACGGACAGAAGTTAACGCAATGTGCAACCAGAGGCATTGATGTACAAGCTGTCATTTTAAAGATGAAGCTAGACGTTGTCGTCGCGGAAGGTGGATGCTAAGGATTTCGTCTCAAGATTGCCAGTCGCGTCGGACGGGTGGATGACGTCGAGTGCGTCAAGGATGCGAGCGATGGCCCGCGGGACCTTGACTCCGTCGAGCCCCTCATCTGTGAACGGATCTTCGAGTGCTTTCTCGACGTTAAAAATGCCGATCATTACAAGACTCGTCACAACGCTCAGCAGCAGCGCAAATGCAAAGTTGGTGCGCAAGCCGGCACCGCCCTTGGCAATGTACACGTAGTACGGTCCATAGAAGAAAGGAAGGATCATGATAAAGAGGCGGGTGAACGATCTTGTTGCTTGAGGTGTCCTGTAAAGCTACGCAAGCGCGATAGTGCATCCAGCGACCTCTACGTGAGCAGCGCACCTTGATGTTGCTGAGCTTTTCGATTCTGGCCTGGAGAAGCCAGTGGTACTGGTTGATGCGCGATGCCTCGTTCGCGGGAAGCCCCACGGCTTTCATGACCTCAACTTGAAGGTGGAGCTGCTGGACTGTAAACGTGACTCGGCGCGAGAGGCTATGAAATAGTTGGAGATACTCTCGTGCCTCCCCGCGGCCGTAGCCCGTGAACTGGTGTCGTCCCCGTGTGAAGGTCGGCAGCGTCAAGATGCGATGAATGTCGGCAACGATGCCGCGGAGAAGACGTTTCGTCTTGAGCACGTGAATTGGCGGCAGCTTCATTCGTTCGTTCTTGCCCCAGTCCCACAAGGCATGGGCCAGCAACACGTTGCACATGAGTGCTTTGACTAGTGGTACGTGAGAGGAAGTGGATGGGATGACTGGCACCGTCGGCGAGCAGGTCAAGCGCGACCTCTCGGCGCGAAAATGCCTGGCGGATCTGCATGATCTACAAATGGCATTGCAGTGTCTTGGTCTGTTCCTGAGCGTACCATGGGCGCAACGATGGCAAAAGACACTATCGTCCATGAAAGGTTGGCGCCAAAGTCGACGGCGAGAAAGAAGTAAACCGTCGTTGACGCCACGGAGATGGCCACCACCAGGGCCTACTAAACCCCTCAGCCGGCCGCACATCGTGCGAGGATGAGCGAACTGTCTCGAACGATAGCAGATGCAAAGACAGGATTGCGCAGGCGGCGTAAATGTCTAGAGACCCATCACGGCAGTGCGACCAGACTGTACGCTCGCTGCTGGCTGCGCTCGATCGGTCCTCCGTACCCAGAAAGACCTCGTCTGTGGACAACAGTGGCAGGTCTACAAAGGCGGCAAAGTCCTTGCTCAAAAGCGGGTCATCGACCCAGTGGCCGCCACTTGCGTCGTCGGTCGACTCCAACAGGGGGAGCATTTGGTGGCCGTTGCACGCGGAACCGACACTGATTGCCGCGGTTTCAGACGGAAAAACTTCGGTTTTGCCAAATTTCCGAAGATGATACATGGTTGCATCTATCTTATGAGTGTTGGCTCAACTTTGGCTTCAAGACAACCATGAACAGGTTAGATGGGATGGGTTGAGTTCCGAAGGCTATAAAGGTCTACTCTTCGGTAGGGGCGACCCAACCATCGATGGCCTTCACAACGAGTGGAAGCACTTGGTTAATAGTGTCTTGGTTCCGGCCGTACACAGTAACTTGGACTTGAAAATTCCGCTTCTCGACTTCCAAGTGGTCCTCTGTCGGCCGCATGAGCCAACCCCAGCGGCAACCAGTTTTTACCCTTGGTGTTGACGTAGCTGCCGATCTGGACACTGGGGAATTGATTTTGAATTGCCTTGAGCCTTGCGGCAATGGCACCTTCAAAGAGATGCGTCCGAGCCTAGAGAGAACGTTAACTCCGCCTTTTCCTGTGCCTTGCCTTCGCCTGAATGATGGGGACGCCCTGGAACCGAGATTCGTTCGACTCAATCATTTGATGAAGGAGTCGCGGGATGCCCGGAAGGATATACACGTTCTTTACAGCCACAATCGGGACCCACGTTGTCGTTGGGAGAACATCGGCGCCTGCACTGGCATGAGGCTCCATCGGTTTTTAAGGCAGAACCTTGGGGAAACGTCACCATGCGCAAGCGGTCTTCATTGAGTTCCTGCCCCTTTGCGGCTAGAAAGCTTTGCAGTGCATCTCGTGTTGGTTCATGCACTTCAAGTGGCACGTTGAACGCCTTTGCCTATAGCTGTGTGACAACACATTGACGATTCACTGAGATTACAATGCTCTCGTAGGTAATGTCGTCGTGAGTGGGGCCAATCCCGCCTAAACCATGCCATGACTTCGTTGAGTTTTGGCATCGCCGCTATACCTGACGTGAAGACGTAACCGGTAGGCCCCACGAGGGTGGAGAAGTTCTGGACGGTCTCGGCGATGATCTACCGCAGAGATGCCAGGTTGCACCGCTTGGTCCGCGTACCTCGGCGTCGTCAGGAATGATGCTAATGCGGACAAGGTCGATGCCACGTCGAAAGAGGAACTTTGCAAGGTAGTTGCTGTTGGTGTCGAGTGTCTACAACCAGCGTCAGACCCGGTTAAAACAGCGATAGGTCGACTTTGCCGCTCAGCACTTCGTTGGCAATGACACAGATGGCGGCTTTAGGAGGCACGACAGCAGAGTGGCTCATCTTTCGAGATGCGGCGGCGAAGAACAGTCGAAGGAGAGAGGGCGCTCTCGGGAGCATCCCAAATCTACACTGGCCCAAGTGCTAACTGCAGTTTGCTCTTTGGCTCGCAAGCGCACTTAGCACGGTAGGGGGTGGGGTCGAAGCTCCAGGGTGAAGGCCGTCGAAGTCACGCGCACATCGACAACCTTGGAGGTCGTGCGATCCCAATCTGGTGCTGCGGTCTATGGCAACAGGACTCCTCACTAAACTAAAGAGCGCAGTGCGCCACCCATTCGAGTGAACAATATTGTCATGTCCAAGATCGCCCTCTAGAACTCTGGTTCACACTATTTGCATTATTGGTCGTTGGCCAATCAAATCGCCATTGCCTTCGGCATGATGCAGCGGTGGATCCGTGGCCGGTCGGCGGCATCGGCAGCCCGGTACTTCTCGCAGGATACGATCTACGCACTGTCGTCCGCAGAAGGCCGTGCAGGTGTCGCGGTGGTGCGCATCTCGGGCCCCATGGCTGATACGTGCCTCGCTCAGATGACAACGGCGAGGTTGCCTAAACCTCGAAAGTACGTTCGCCCCTTGTGGATCCGCAGCTTGGAACCTACGGCTAGAGCTGTCGTGCGGAACATCCACCACCCATCGACGAAAGAGGTTTTGGACTCGGCCATGGCCATTCGCTTCCCACAGCCCAAGAGGTTTGCGTCATCACGAGCTTGGTGTCGCTAACCCCTGGAAGCTTTACAGGTGAAGATATTGTGGAGCTGCATTTGCACGGCAGCCGCCCGGTCGTCACGGGTGTCTTGCAAGCGCTCTCGACCATCCCCGTACGTGGCTCCATTTGCGATGTCAGGTGCGGCAGTATTTAGTGTAGTCGTGTCGTCCGGCAGAACCAGGCGAGTTCACCGAGCGCGCGTTCGACAACCATAAAATGGACCTCATGCAAGTACATCGGAAGTATTGCGCCCAAGTCTACATTGCGCATAGGTCGAAGGCCTTGCCGACCTCCTCAACTCGGAAACGGAAGCCCAGCGCAAACAAGCCCTGCACCAAGTACGCAGACGTCACTAACGCTCTGAAGTCGGTGTTGATTGTTAGATCTCGGGGTCTGTTGGCCAGGTGTACGAAGATTGGCGGCTGACACTCGTGCGGTGCATGGCCCACGCCGAGGCCAACATCGATTTCGGCGACGACGAAGACGACGTCACCGATGCCGCCTATGACGCGGTTGTCGACAAGTGAGCCTAACTGCTGCCACCTCCGAGGGTAACAGCAACGCCAGGGTGCGCGAGCTGCATGCGTCCATTGGCCGCCACCTCGCAGACGGCCGGCGTGGAGAAATCCTTCGCAACGGTGTCCAAGTCGCCATTCTTGGCGCGCCCAACGCCGGCAAGTCCAGTCTTCTCAACGTGCTGGCGCGGCGGGACGCGGCCATCGTGTCGCCCATCGCAGGTACTTCTTTCCCTGCATTGCGTCCGTCTTCACCCAGCGCAGGCACGACTCGAGACATTGTGCAGGTACCCCTCAACCTTGGGGGGTACCCCGTAACGCTCAGCGACACGGCGGGAATCCGCGAGACGGACGACGGTGGGTGCCAAGCGCCGCACTTTCCTGCACCCTGTCGTAGTGATAGAGAAGGAGGGTGTTCAGCGAGCACACAAGTGCCGGGCAGAGGCACATCTCAAAATCCTTGTCGTGGATGCTAATGTAGGCGTTCTCGGCAGTGGTACAGCTCATTTACATCGCCATAGGACACACTGGACCCAAGCGTTGTGGATCTTGTCGATGCCAACACAATTGTAGTCCTCAATAAACTCGATCTGGCCGCGAACCAGATTCCACAACTTGCGGTGAGCGATGCATCATCGGGGATGGGGCCTGAAGGTGACTACAGCTTCAAGCGGCGGCTATGTGCCCCATTTCGTGCGTCGAGGGCACGGGCGTCGACGCCTTCCTGCAGACGCTCCAAGCGCACGTCAAGAACTTGTGCGCGACCGCCGTAGGACTATCGGCTGACGCTGTGCGCTAGGTTTGCGGGTGCCAACGACGACGCCCAGGGGCTGCTCATCACACGGGAGCGCCACCGCACGCACCTGCAAGATTGTGTCACCCACCTCAAATCCTTTCTCGAACACCCGTACGAGGTAGCGCGAGTAAAACTTCCGCACGGCTGACCAAGTTGCCTCAGTCGGAACTTGCTGCGGAGGACCTCCGGCGCGCCATCCAGTCGATCGGCCGCATCGTTGGCCGCATCGACGTCGAAGACATTTTGGACGTCCTCTTCCGCGACTTTTGCATCGGCAAGTAGCTCAGCTTTGCATTGCTCAACTAAAGTTTTTCGATGGCTCGGAGCGCCGTTTTGGCCATGGCTGACTGGCATTTGGCCACGAGCTCTAGCAGCGCGTCGCGGTGGGGTCGACACAGCTCCGGGTACTTGGCAACGACAGTGAAGAGCACGGTCGCAAACTTGACGGACGTTCGGTGCCGCGCGACCGTCGTTTCCATCGTCTCGATGACGAGGTCCAGCGTTTCCTGCGTAGCGCTCGTCAGCCTTTGTATCAGGGGCGTCGAGTGAGGACCTGTGTGAGATTGGCTTTGAGATTAAACAGCGTCTGGATGACAAGCAGCATGCGCTCGGACGTGTGCAGTGGCGACTGCAAACGGTCGGCAAAGAGCTTTGCAAGCAATGTGTCGATGTGGAAGAGAGGAAGTCCGTCGCGCACGATGCGGGTGACTACTTCGCATTGCGGAGGCTTCTCCGCAAGCGCCGGCGACGTCATAATCGGCACCAACAGCCGCTCAGAGACCACGGACGGATGATCGGCGGCGACGCGCGAGAGCACTTGGACGAGGCCACGGGAGACTGCCGTCGGAGCCGCTTGCACCTTTCGAAAGAGACATTGCTCTACCAAGTGCATGGAGGCGCGAAGACTCCACTGGGCGTCGAGCAGCTTCCTACTGCGGTGAGGACACAACGCACCAATTGACATACGTGCAAAGGACCACCGTGGCGTCGTCCGGTAGCGCTGCAAGATCGAGTGCGTCGTTGACGAGATCGAGACGTGCGATGATGGGCTCTGGGCCCGTCGTGATTTCGAGACATACGGCGAGGATGTCGTCGCAGACTGCGGAAACAGCACCAGCTACCTGGGGCGTCATGCGGCCAATGGCCTTGGCGAGCCCCGCTACCTTAGTTTGATGCTATGCACGTCGTTATGACCGATGGGGAGCGTCATACCGCGTACCTCGGGCGACAAGGTGATAGCTTCCATGGGTACTGGTGGCTCGTCAACCACAGTGTCTTGTTGGCTTATGATCATCTTTGCCTCGAGCAGATCCAGAGGACTTGCTTCATCGACGTCGATTTCAATGCATTCCGGTGCGACGCTTGACGCAGTTTTGGCGCGTTTTGGTGCTGGCTCAGCCGTAGGTTCCTGAGTGGGCATGTGGAACTCAAAGATAGGTGCTATGCACGCTGGGCGATGCTTCAGCTGCGGCAGCGGCGTACTCCCACCGAGTGCAAGCTGCGCAAGACTTTGGACGTAGGCATCGGCGTCGAAAGATCGAAGCATCTGGACCGCATTTGCCTTGGTAGTTGCATCGACGTGACGCAGCGCCTTTGGGCGAAGTGCGAGAGCGCTCCAAAGGTCGCGCTTGCGCACCACAGGTATCTGAGCTTGCACAGATACATCCAGGAGAAATGAAAGAAGAAGTTCCATGTACCCGACGTGGTCGTCGAAGAATGCGACGAGGCCAGGAACCCCGCGGTGCGCCGCGAGGAGCAGATCCGTCACGGTCGGCTCCATGGTTTTTGCACAGCGAATTTCCCACGCATCCACTGTTTTAAACACTGTTTAAAAACCTACTAAAATTAATAATATGAAACAAGATTGCACTCGCATTTTGTATCGCTTTGAAGGTTGATTTTGGAAAGTACCTCTAAAACTTAATTAGGTCGAATCCAACACCAGTAGAAGCACTTGAGCTGTTCGCGCCATGGCGGATGATGCCCACAGCGAGCTCCAGACGCCCAAGGCAACGCGGTACCAGCCGCCCTTGAGCAAGCGCGAAGTCCGATCGAGCTTCATCAACCTCACGCGACAGGACTCGACGACAGACTGGTACGCGGACGACCACATCCCCATGGGACGGTCGGCGGATGGGAATGATGCATTCGTCTCGGTCGGGCGACGCGCGTTGCGCAACGCGTACATTGGTAGCCTTGACATGTATTCTGCGTTTGCTGTGTTCTGGTACCACCTCATCACGTTCGAGACCGTTGTAGTCTTCTTCAACACCGTCGTGGCCACGACCGCGTACTACTACGTCGATCAGTGGGGAGACCCGCCATTCCTCTTCAACTACAACTTATCGTGGACTCTCGTGACGTTTGCCATCATCTCGCCGATCATCATGCAGACGCAGCAAGCCTATAACCGCCGCGAGAGCGCTCTCTTGCTGATCGCCGAGAGTACACGCCCAACTCAAATGCGACGATGGCTCATGGCGTCCATATGTAGCCAAGGCCCTTATGCTCAACTACTACATGGCGCATCTTCAGTGGATAAAACCGGAAAAGCAAGCAGCAGTGCCACTGGCCCTCGTCGACCGGTCCCGGCTCCTTGTGCGCGGCATCATGTACGAGCTGTGTGAACTCCTGAGTCTTCCAACCGTCACTCGTGGGCGACACCGCTTCACGCGCCATGGGCAACGCGAGTGCGACGACCAACAGGACAGGCAGCATCTGCTACGCAGCCGCATTGCTGTGGGGCTGCGTCATTTGCACGCTCAAGTGCGCGACCTTAAAACGCAGGGACTAACGGAAGGGGAAGCGTCGCGCCTGTACCAGTACCTTTGGATGATCCACTCCCGCGTGCTCAGCCTCATCAACATCAAGAACTACCGAACGCCGCAGGCGACGCGCTCCTTCACCAAGGTGTTCGTGCACATCCTTGCCTTCTTCTATGGTCCCTACTACGTGAACGTGGCGAAAGGCGACGGCAAGACGCAGCACACCAATTTTGGCTTCGCGCTCTGCTTCGCTGTGCTCACCAACCTCATGATCATCGGTGTCCTCAACGCCGAAGAGGCTCTCGAAGACCCCTTCAGCGGCGACGGCCTCGATGTCGTGCACATGGAGAGCATGTTCGAAGGACTTCAACAAGAAATGAACATGATCGACGGCCGTACGTCATAGCTCTGTCAACTCCCCTCTGTCCGAGAATACGTTAGCACGGCCTCATGTACGGGCGCAATCGCCTGCCTTCCGACGACTGCGAACGTGCTCCAAACACAACTAATGTGCATGATCATAACTGCGTTACTGTGTCCTTGAGTTTACACCAGCTCTCGGCATTCCAAGCTTTAAGCTTGAAGCTTTTCTTCTACCGAGAAGTTAGTTCGGGCTCAAGACGGAGGGAGCCACGCGCGTATAGGGCAACCGCTCCGACCTCCGCTTAAAACGTCAGCGGCTCTGGGGGCAGCGCAAGCAGCCATGGGTGGTACTCTAACGTTTCGAGGGTAGCGCGCTGGCTCGGGTCCTTTTCGAGGAGGCACAGCAGCAGATCCGCTGCGTCCGCCGAGACGGTCACTGGAAGCTCAATTGGCTGCGCCACAATGACCTCGAAGAGCTCCTTGGTGGTTTCCGCTTGGAACGGTAGCCTGCCCGTGACGAAGACGTACAACGTGACCCCGATCGCCCAGATGTCGGCCTTGAACGGGTCGAACGCAACACCGGTGCAGCACTCGGGCGCCAAGAATTCAAACGTCCCTGCCGTATCTGTTACGAGTTCGCCCGGTGCGAGGACCTGCGCGCACCCAAAATCTGAGAGATGGCACCGACCGTCAGCGTTGAGAAGAATGTTGTCGGGCTTGATGTCGCGATGGCAAATACCTCGTGCGTGGAGGTACCCGACGCCTTGAATGATGTCCAAGATGTGTCGTCGAGCAAGCTCTTCGTCAAGAATGCCACCTGAGAGGGGGCTGCGAAAGGCCTTGATATCTGCTGACCAAAGCATGCAGGGCCCCTTCTCCATGAGCTCAAGCACCAGGTAGATTTTGTCACTCCGCGGATCATTAATGACTTCGAAAAGAAGCACGACATTGCGGTGGTACAGCGTCGAGAGGATATCAATCTCTCTCTCTGCCTTGTCAAGTGCGGACACCGCACGCATACCGTCGCCATCGCGAATGTACTCTTTCATCTTGCCCAATGCCGCCTTGGACAAAATCTTCAAAGCGAACGGCCGCGGCGCCGATTCAGCGGTACGCCGCTCGCAACGCTTCACCTTGGCAAAGGCGCCGCGTCCCAGAAGCTCCTGGATGTGGTACTCGTTCACAACGTCGGCAGCCAACGTGGTCTCCGTAGTCGTCCGCATGCTGCTCCATGCCGGCGCTGCCATCGTGTCACTGCAGAAATGGAATGCTCACAGGATTGGTGGAAAATAAGTACGTTTTGTACCAATCAGTGTCGTCAAAGCTTTGGAAAGATTTGCAACAACAGTATGGAGACGCCGCGTCGAGGGCCGCCCGCCCCCGCACTGCATCCCAAGCAAAAGCTGCGGGCATTCCTTCTTGAAACGGTATGACTTCTAATGCTGCGAATGCGCGAAGCCGAAGCACCGTAGACATCTGGCTCTCGACCCAACTTGCTCGACGTCGAGGGTCCACAATCGCCCGTATCCAGCTGCGATCGGGATGCCGTGCCTGTCACTCCCAACCGTGTTGCCATACCGAGTACAAAGTCTAATCGACTTTCAACATCGAATCGCACTTCTTCCGAGCCCTCGCGTTGCAAAGGACCAAACCTGCCGGCCCCTTCGGTGCGGATTCGGTTGCCCGACGCAGTCGCCAACGAAGAGTCCCTCGACACATTGACTCGTCACCTGGAACAAGCTGAGCAAGTTCGCCAGCAGCCACGTATGTGAGCTGTTCCCAAAGCTGCCTCACTGAATGTAGCGACCGCGCCAGCGTCGTATGTTCAGATACCTTGGCGCAAAACAACTCCGTGGCGACGCCCCATTGCAATTCAACCCGTGCTTAGCCAAGGAACTTGTCGTCAAGATTCAGGACCTCGCACGCCTTGACGTCCCAAGAGGCCTCCACGTCGTCATCGTCAGTCGCACGCGGTCCAAACTCGAGGAGCGCGAAATTCCCGTGCTCAAACCAGCCTACGTGGTCGCAACTTTCCTCAGCCCACGCACGTATATCTGTTTCGACGTACCGGGGCGGAGAACGACTTGGCCCTTCTCTATCCATTCGATGCTACCCGCGGGATCGGGGCTAAGGCAGATGCGGGCACACCAAGGCAGGCGAGCGAGTTTGCGGTAGACTGTGCACTGGCTGTCGTCCAGTACGTACTTGGTGCGAATCTCCATCGCCACTTGGTTCTCGCTTGCAAAGCCTTCGATAATAAGCTCTGAGAGGGCGCTTGCCGATGCCTCCGACGACCGGCATGCTGTGTCGTCTTCAGGCAACAGCACTGCCGTAGAGCCATCGCAATTGATTGAGTATGGCGTGAGCTTCGGGAGGAACGGTTTGGTCGTGGGCTGTTTTACTGAGGCTGGATCTGCTGGCCCGGGCACATAGATTACGCGGCAAACGATCATCTCAAGCCGCGAGATGAGTGCTGTCATGTCGCCCTCGGCGGCCGCAGCCATCTCGGCCGCCTGGGGCGCTGCAGGCGCCACAAAGCTGCCACACACGAGCACGACGTCCACAGGGTGGTGGCGAATGACGTAGTCGCAGAGGTCGTTCACGCGGGCGATCGCGTTGCGGATGTCCGCCACCACAAGCACATGCAAGGTGTCCATTTGCCGTCACCCGCCAATTCGCATAAACAGTACAAGTTACCTTCCGCAAAGTTCCGGTTAACGTGCCAATCAGAAATTTGACCTGGAGGCTATTTTTGGCGCGGGGGTTTTGGCCATTATCCGCAGTTGGCCATGAACACGATCTTTACCCAGTGCGAGGTCGCCGAGTGCTGCGGGGAGATGCTTACCTGTGCCTAGAGCCCCGATGGTGGGCAGCAACCCATGTATACATGGTACGCCTCCTGCTGTGCGGGGTGGGTTGCTGATGCGATTTTGCAGCGAGGTCTGCAAGATAAGCATGCGCTCGGCCAAGAAGCTCGAAGATCACGTGAACCATTCGCCCTTGCACAAGGCCGCAATGCAGGAGTCAGAATTAGCGTTTAGACTCGAGCTAAACGGCGGGGTGGGCCGTGTGGTGATCGCGGCGCATGACAAACTCGAATAGCGCGACGATCGCCCAAGCTCGCCTTGCCGTCAACGCCTTATCTACGATGGCAACAAGCTCTTTTGGCGCATCAACGAGACTCTAGAGCTCCACATGTACGAGGCTATCAACGCGAGTACAGTCACGGTCATGGCGCAGAAGCAGCAATCGCGCGAGGTGGGTTTGAGAAATCCGATTGCCCGAGCTGCTTTGAGCACTGCCACAATAGAAAATTGCTCCACTCATTTTGGACCTTGCCATTCTACACAAGTGTGTCGCCCCCGCCGATGATGAGGGCAAGCAACAAGACGATGACAAGGACAAGACTAAGGTAGCTACGTCGCTCGGCGGAGTTTACTACATCCCTGGTACAGACCCACGGGGCCGCGAAGCGCGAAGCAACGATCAAGTACATTCTAGCGCGCCTTCAGGCAACCAAAGACAGCTCAGAGACCATTTCTCTCTACATACAAAAGCAGAACGGAGACCCATATGACCCAACTTTGGCCCATACACCGGGAAAAAGCTTTACGCTTGTGTCCGACACCTTGCCGCGCCGCCGACACACTTATGACGAGGCCAAGATGGTGCAGAAAGACCTCAATCACCACACCGAGGCCCTTAAGTCGTCACGCCAAGCGGCCGAAAAGCACAGCGATAGCATTCGTCTTGCCCTCGACGCGTTCATCGATCTCAGCTCGGCTGTAAAATCGCACCCTAAGGAATCCGGTCTCACCTGGCTTGGCGCCTACAACCGAGTGCGCCAGCGCAACGACGTCGAGATCTTCAAGTCGCGCATGAAGCATGGCCACGACGGTCCAAAGTCCTCGGGCGCCAAAGGGTCCCAACAATAGCCTGCATCGAATGTATCACTGAATCAAATTTTAACTTGCAGCAAGCTTGTTCAGAGAACTGGGCCATTCTACATCGCCAACACCCTTGGCGCGAATCTACCGCTGCCTCGCGACAATCTCTTAGTGTGCTGCTGTCTAATGGGCCGTGCCCCTCGGTGCTGGCATTCTTCGGGTTTTGCTTTTCGCAAATACACGAACACCATGCATTGATTGCTTCTTCTGCCGCGCACCAAAGTGCTAATGCCACAACCGCACTGAACACAGATCTTGTTCGCAGTGCTCAGCAGTGTACGTCCGTCACACTGCCCCTCTAGGTGCTCTAGTAACATTCATTTACAAGGACTCTCCACGGAATGCTCGTCGATGCCTATCGTAGCATGCGTTCGACTACCTCCGCTGCATGGTGCCTCATGTCGACAACGGCGGCCAACTCGCTTACGAAGGCCGCAAGTGCAGCGAGCGGACGACGCCGGTAGAAATGGGGCGCTTGCATCTGAGGTGGTCGTCCGTCGCGCGCCACATGAGGCGTCACCTTGCCGAATCAGGCACTTGTTTATTAAATTATCATACAAACGCACCGTCTTAAAATACCAACCAGTTGGCAAGGCATATCTTACAACCGAGCAACACTAATTTAAGGTGACTTCTCAAAAGTGCAATTTGGTGACGATGTCGGAGCCGGTCCCGCTCGTGCGCGTCGAGGCCGACGGCTCCTTTCACGTGGACGAGGCTGCGGTCGAGAAGCTCAATAAGATCAAGGGAAAGATCGCCGTAGTGGCAGTCGCGGGTCTCTACCGCACGGGCAAGAGTTTCCTCCTCAACTTGCTCGTGAACCAGCAATCTCCGACTGCCACGGCTGCGCAAGGCCACGGCTTTGCCGTCGGTGGCACCATCAATGCGTGCACCAAGGGTATTTGGATGTGGGGTGAACCCTTTACGCTTGAAGACGGCACATCCGTCATCTTCCTTGACACGGAAGGCATTGGCTCCGTGGACCGCGAGCAGACGCATGACACGCGACTCTTTGCGCTGGCACTGCTCCTTGGCTCATACTTCGTCTACAACAGCCGCGGTGTCATCGATGGCAATGCTGTCGAGGACCTCTCGCTCGTTGTGAACCTCAGCAAGCACATCCAGACGAGTGCAACGTCGCAGTCCAACCCTGGTGCGCTCCATGAGTTTTTTCCGAGCTTCCTCTGGGTCGTACGCGACTTCACGCTCCAGCTCCAAGACAACGGCAAGGAAATTACTTCCAAGCAGTACCTCGAGAACGCGCTCAAGCCTCAGGCACTCGTACCTTTGCTTCCGTCCCGCTCACCCATGCACTTAGGGCGGCTTCTCAGCCGACGTGGCGGCCCGCGACCAGATCCGGCTTCTGCTGTCGGACTTTTTCCGTGACGTATGTCTCCTACCCGACACATCTCGATGCTGACCACCATGTTCATTAGCGCGACTGCGTCACACTTGTGCGACCCGTCGAGGACGAAGCGCAGCTACGCAACCTGCCCAACGTCCCGTACGGGGAGCTCCGCGAGGAGTTCCGTAGCAAGTTCGAAGGCATGAAGAAGCGGCTGTTCGAGAAGGCGGCGCCCAAGAGCCTCTACGGCAAAGCGCTTAACGGTGCCATGTTCACCAACCTCGCCAAGTCGTACGTGGAGGCGCTCAACAGCGGCAAGGTACGTCCTCCCCACGGCGCTTGAAGTTCTCATGCATGCACAGGCGCCCGTCATTTCTAGCGCCTGGACGCGAGTTGTGCAGTCGCAGTGCGAAGACGCCGTGGACGAGGCCGTCGAGACATACAAGAAGCAGATGAACACCCGCGTCGCCGATTACGTCGAAGGCAAGGAGCGCTTCGCCGACATCCTTGAGGCCGCGTCCGACGAGGCGCTCGAGGCGGCTAACGACACGCAGATCATCAACGTCGGCGCCGGCACCGCGCAGTTCGACGAGTACGGCAACCTGAAGCGGTTCGTGCAGCCGCCGCCGATGCCACCGAGCGACTTGACCGTGTCGGCGTCCGAGCCGGCGCCTGTGCCCGTCGCCCCGCGGCGTGAGAGCGTGACGCTGCCGGTGCCCGTGACCGACATCGAAGACATCCACGAACTCTGTCTGAGCCACGCTGAGAAGGTGCTACGGGCCGCCGACATCGCCGACCAGGCCGACATGCAGAGCTTCCGCGTCTCCTTCCGCGCGGCCACCAACAGCATCTTGGACGTGTACAAACAGAAGAACGCTGCTGCATCGATGATTTACTGCAAGAACCTGCTCGCGTTCCTGACGGCACACCACTTCAACCCGTTCAAGACGCCCGAGTTCGCCCCGCTCGAGTACCACAAGCGCACGGCGCACTACCTCACAGAGCTGGACGCCGTGTACGCCGACTACGGGCGCATGGCTGTGGGGCCGTCCGCAGACGCCGCCTACTGCGCGTTCATGAGCCAGAATGTGTTCAACCAAGTGATCGAGTGGACTGAAGACACCAACAAGGCGCACGCCGCCGCCCTTAGCGCGCTGCAGGTAGCCCTTCCCGCCCGACGCGGCTAACAGCGGCATAGAACGACCTGAGCGCTATCAGCCTCCAGGTGGCCAGCGCGCAGGGCCAGGCGACGGCCATGAAGGAGCTTGCGCAGCAAGACATTCTCAAGTCCGAGACGAGCCTCCTTGAGGCCGAGCGCAAGTCCAAAGCCGAAGTGGACGCGCTGCGTGCCACACTCGAGTACAAGACGCACGAGCTCGAGCATGTTCTCAACCACAACGCGACGTTGCGGCGCCTGGCAGACACTGCGGTAGGGTCGATGGCTGTCGCCGACTGACTGTTGTCGTAGCAACAAAGCAACTTTCGCGCCAACGAAGTCGCAACCAACAAGAGCCCAATGCATTACGCCGGGTACCTTATCAAGCAGGGCCGCCCTATGCCCAATGCTCCGCCGGGGCAGCGCGTTAAATGGCAGCAGCGCTACTTTGTGCTCAACGGCCCCGCTCTGCGCTACTACAACACGAAGGACGACTTTGAGCGCGCCCGCAGCGACGACCCGCCCATCGACGTGTCGCGCGCCGTCATCGAGGAGGACAAAGAGGTGCCCGAGGCCTTTAGCATCGCGTTCCCCGATAACTCGCACTATACGCTGCACCTGCACGCCAAATCGACCTACGTCAAGGATGAGTGGATCGAGCAGCTGCTCAAGGTGCGTCGCAACGTCGGCAGTCGCTCGGCCCCCGTGGCCAAGCCAAGCTACGGCTCTCGCGAGTTTTAATGGAGTGATAAAGAGCATGTTACTCGTCGCCAGCGTCCGCCTCATCGGCGTCTGGCGCGCCGGGAAGGAACCGCCCGCAGAGCTGCCCTGCGTTCTGGATCATGATGGGCTTGAGCGGGAGCCCGGACGACGTGCCGACGTCCTCGAAGTCCTTGAGGTACACCATGTCTTCGGCGATGAGTTGGCCGAACACGACGTGTTTGCCGTCAAGCCAGCTCAACTGCCACCGCCATGAGTGCGACGCCTGCAGAGGGTCATCGTACGTGGTTGAAGCAGATGAAGAATTGGGACTTGTTGGTGTTGGCTTGGTGGGCCATCGACAGTGCCCCTGGCACATGCTACGCCGAATGTTGCCGCCCGCGCGCCACGGGAGGCTACCTTGAACATGAACCCCTGGCACCTTGTGAACCCAGCGACTGCAACGAGGCTAGCGCACCTCGTCGTCAAAGTTGCGGCCGGTGGCTGAGGTGCCGCCAATGCCGTTGCCTGTTGAGAGCTCAAT
>JNBR01001436.1:0-12973 GCA_002081595.1 Achlya hypogyna | reverse complement strand
CTATCAATGTCACGGATGCCCCAACCACGGCGCCCGTGAACATCACCGATACACCGACAACGGCACCTGTGAACAACATCACCGATACACCGACAACGGCACCTGTGAACATCACCGATACGCCGACAACAGCGCCCGTGAACATCACCGATGCGCCTACGACAGCGCCTATCAATGTCACGGATGCCCCTACCACGGCGCCTGTGAACATCACCGATACAAACGTCACTGATGCTCCCAGTACTTCACCTGTGAACTCAACGGATTTACCAACGATGGCGCCTATGAACACGACGAACACACCGAGCACAGTTGTGGTTACTGGTATACCGACTACTCTGCCAGTGGACGTCTCAGTAGCACCAACGATGGCGCCTGTGAGCTCGGTACCGAGTACATCGTCAGAATCGCCCGCTCCAGTATCACTGGGGCCAACAATGCCCCCTGCTCCGGTGTTGACATCTACACCGGGGCTACAGGTGGAAACGACAACCCCATCAAATCCAGTACCACAAGCTACACCAGCAGTACCGGTGCAGACTCCTGCTTCGAGTTCGGCAACTGGTAAGGAAATTTCAAGCCCATCCTCTGCGAGTTCGGGCGCATCAGTGGCACCCGTTGGGCCTACGGCGACAGCAGTTGTCGATTCCTCTTCCGTTCCACCTGAAAGCTGGACAGCTCCGCAAGAGCCACTTGAGGACTCGAGTGAGTCGGAACCAGTGGACGACGCAAGCGCACCTGCTCCTGAACTCCAATCAGCGTGGCCGTCAACGCTTATCACGCCAGTGGTGTCGGAGACAACGCCCGCCTCAGACGCCACCGTCGAAGGTTCTAGCCCATCGTCAGTAGATTCGCCCCCTTCATCCAGCGGATCGACGCCGGGAGCTGTGCTCGAGGGAGGTCCCGGGAACTCGCCAACAGAGCCACCGCTGGTTCAAGCGACGACGGTGCCATCGACGACGACCCTTTCCCCGACGGAGCCGGCCTCGACCGCTGGCGTCCGCCACTTCTGCACAAAAACTCTTGGCATTTTGTCCGAGTTCTACGGCCTCTTGTACGTCAACACAATCCAAGGCAACACCAACGAAGCGTTTGAATTCAATTCGGCGACGAGGCAGATCAAGTCTTTAAGTGGCCGGGCCTGCATGACTGTATACGCGGAGGGCGGCAAGCCTTTTGTACGAACGGCGCCATGCGAGCCCGGCGCCAAAGGCCAAACGTGGACCGTCGATCTGGCGCGCAACCGCGTTCGCCACACCGCGTTTGGCAACTATTGCCTCACGTACGCCCCGTCGCAGCCCGGTGCCATGGCCTTCATGGCACGGTGCGCCGCTCCCGGGACGCCGACGGGGGAAGCCCAATGGTTTGGCAACTGTCCGGCCCCTGTGCGTATTAAGCTGCGCACTCCGAGCCTGCACTACCTATCCGAGTTCTACCGAGGTCTCTACGCCGACGTCGAACGCCGCAACAAGAACGAAGTGTTTGTGTACAGCGCGACGACCCTCACGTTTCAAGCGCAGAGCAACCACGAGTGCCTCGACGCCTACGCCGACAGTACTGGCGCCTACCACCTGCACACATACCCGTGCGACGCGCGCAACCGCAACCAAAAGTGGAAGGTGGATGCTTCCAAGCGCCAAGTTCGCCACGCAGTGCACCCGAATCTGTGCCTCGCTGACGCGCTCGACACCATCCACCAAGCAACAGTTGCGCCGTGCGACACCACGGCCGCCAACCAGCACTGGATTGTACAAAAGTGGGGCAAGTGAGTTGAACCTCTCTGCTCGTGTCCGTGTTTCCGTGTATATAAGATAACGTGTTTTGCAATTCTTGCCAAGGCTTTTGATGCCTTCGTTCCGTGCAACGATGCGCCAAAGGCCGCAGCCGACCTCGGCACCATGCGTGCAGCTGCGGTGTCGTCGCAGGCATGGTGATGTCTGCAGCATTCAAACACCATAGTGCCTTTTCCATTACACAACGCAGGTGGTCGACGGTTTGGCCATGGGAACGTCCGGGGCGTACGCCCCGTGTCGCGTCACGAGCGCTTCCCAGGCGACGGAGCACAGGCCGTGAACAACCACCAAGCCGAGCAGTTGCCATCGAAAGGCCGTAGGGATGTCAACAAGCTCAAACAGCCTACAAATGGAATAACACCATCCGTGCCAGCACCAACGCATACGAGAGCACGGCGGGCACGCGCGTCAGCGACAGCAAGAGCAGCGCCACGGCCACGATTGCCGTGTACGCTACAAACCACTTGTTGTTGGCCCAAACGGACTGGCGAAAGGGATCCTTGAGGTTCATGGCAACGGCCACGAGCACAAAGGCCCAGTGGCCGAAAAGCCACAGCGCTGTGTTGTCGTGCGACTGCCGCGTGTAGCCGTCGTTCTCGGGTGCAACGTAGGCAAAACAGTGGGGGCGACCGGCTTGGGCGTCGGCCACGCTGCAGTACCACGCCTGGGATCGCAACGAGACGCGCAGCGCCACAAAGCACGTGAGGTAGATGCCGACGTGGCCCGCGAGAGACATGACAATGGGTCGCGCCTACGGTTTATCGGTCTCAGGGCTCCTGAGGCGGCGTACGAAGAGCGTCGCGGGCGGGCGATGTGCTGTGAGCACACGGGATGGTTCGGTCTGCAGCATGAGCATCGACAGCCCGAGAACGATGCCCATGTCGTCGAGTAAAAACTACAGCGGCGTCGGAGGCCTGCCGCGGAACGGGCATGCACCTGGTTGTTGCCGAGCGAAATCATCGACGCGTACAGCGTCGACGTCAAAACGACTTGGATCACGGGATACATGACCATATACTTGAACGCGAGAAATGACGTCATGAGGGCACAACGCCCTTCCTTCACAAGCGTCAGCACGTCGCGGATCGTCTTGTCTCGGCTTGTGAACGGAGCGACTGCGACACCGCCGTGAGCTCCAGCACCGCGCGCAGCCACGACGCACCGATGGATGCCTCGGCGTCAGACAACGCCAAGCCCACGTGAGCTGCCTTTAGAGCGCCGCAGTCATTCGTGCCGTCCCCCACCATGCCCACGTACTTCCTAAGACTCAAAGCGTCGGTTGGCCATTGACGAAAGCCACTGCACCCCTTAGCAATCAGCGTTTCAATGATCCAAGTCTTTTGGTCCGGGCGAATGCGTGCAAAGATCTTGGCTTGCACCACGAGGCGGTTGAGATCCGTCGGGCTCAGCGTCTCTTGTAGTGCTTGTAGAGCTGGCCCCGTCACCTGCGGCCCTCCATCAGCAGCCACCGGAACAAAAGGTCGCACCGCGAGCTCGCAATGCAAGAGCTGACCCAGTACGAGAGGCGTCACGGCATGCGTCGCTTGTGAAATGTCGCAGACGACAACGTCGCCGCCATCCCCGACGTCCTAGCAAGGTTTAACCTCCCGAAACCATCAGCTGCGTTACAAGCAATTGAATCGGTCGGTCGACCAAACCAAGCTTACGGGAGACTAGCCACTGCATGACTGTCGGCATCATGTTTATTCACGTACCGTGGATCCCAGTCAGAGCATTGTCCCCCGTGATCATGCGAACATCGATGGCCGCGCGCTCGAGTGTTCGGATCACGTCAAAGGACTCGTCCTTGATCGGGTTCTAGCTACCGTAAGTTCCAGCGACCAAATACCACTTTCGTACCACAAACAGCAGAAGGCCGAGGAAGGTCAGATCCGCCTCGACGCTCGCTCGTTGCGGAGCCACGGGCAGGTTCTCGAGTGCTCGGTGGGCCAGCGCCAGACAATAAAACCCATCGCGTGCGTACTGGTCGACTTTAGCTGCGAAATCGGTTGGCACCGAAGCTGGCAGGCACACTGCGGCCACAGCCTCGGGAGAACCCTAACTGTCGTCTCATGTGTTCCAGCGGGCAGCATACCTTGACGTAGACACTGTGAACGGTGCCATGACGCACGATGACGCTGGAGCGCTGAACGGCAGCGTCGAAGGCGAACTGGTGGAGCCGCAGGAAGATAGCGCCCGAGGCGTTGCACTGGATTTCGTGGCGGCCGATGAGCCGATGGTCCGCGGCACCAAGCATTTCGCGCTCCAGGGGGCTGCCAACGAGAGCGTCGTCGTGCAGGGCAACACTATGGCAGACGCCGATGCCATGACGAACGACAGTCGGCACGGCCGTCACAGTGAGGAGGCCGGTTTTTACGAGCAGATCGACGCCTTCGAAGACCATGTGGTCGGTGGTGAGCGTCCCCGTCTTATCGAAGCAAAAGCAATCGAGGTGCCCCGCGAGGTTGATGCGGGGCGCGTCGATGCAGAAGATGCGCTGTGCTTGCAATCGCCCAAGAGAGAAACCGACGCCAACTGTTAGAATGAGCGGGAGTGCCGGTGGCACCGCGATCGTGATCAAGTCGAGCGACGACACCAAAATCCGCCACCACACGATGCCGTGGCTCGCACTAGAGGAGAGAGGCCGTGAGTGCTTGTACGGGATCGCGGTGGGTACGCGTCAATGGCGTTTTTGATGCCAGCCAGCACAGCCACGAGGGTTAAGCCTGAAAGAAAACGGTACGTGTCTCGCTCAACCTGGAATTGGACTGGCTTGGGGCACACAATGGACCGGAAAAGTTCGCCTGCGATGTGCTTGAAAGAGCCGAGAGGCTAGGAGCGGCAGCACCTTTGCTAGTGGAGAAACCGATCGCAAGCACGTAGCCCCGGGCATGGGACGAGTGCCGGAGAATGCTGGCGCCCGCGTACATTGTCGATTCTTTCTTGGCTGTCGCCAGTGCCGGACTGATTGTCACGGACGGATTGGTGAGGCTCTGCTTCTGGACAGGAATGGCTATACGAAGCAGATCGTGCCTCCGTCGCCGGCTTGGCAAAGTACCTTCGCCCGTCAGCGACGATTCATCCACAGTGCACTCGCCTTGAAGGAGGACCATGTCGGCCGGGATGGTCCCTGCCTCGAGCTCCACGACGTCTACAAAGCCGTGCCGAACCGCTGGCGATGGATCCGAGCGGACGTACCACCGATGACCAAAGCGGAGGCGGCAATGGGCACAATAGTCCCGGAACGAACCACATGAACAACGGTGTCGTTGTGCACGAGTGCTTGCAGTTTACGCATGTTGGTCACTTGGCACGAAACCTCGTACACGATCGAGACGACCGTCATGACGAGGATCAGCAAGGCATACGTATAGTACTGTTCGATGAGCCAAAGGACCACCGAGACGACTTGGAAGACATAGAATGGGTGGAGTACTTTGTGCAGAAGCACTTCGTGGACCGGTTGAACTCCGAGGTCCAACTCGTTTGAGCCAAAGACCTGCATGAGCGTGTCGACATCAGCATCCGAGTGACCGGTTGCAAGGTGCGCAACGGCTGTTGCTAAGGTCATGTCGACGATAGAGGCGCTCAATCGGTGGAACTCGCGCAGGTGCTTGTCGTACAGGTACCGGTTCTTGTGGTACTCGAAGTAGACACGGTTGTCGCCCTCAACATGGAGGCGAACGAGGTCCCATGCCCCCGACGCGTGTTCAAGAAGTACATAGTCCGTGGCACGAAAGTCTCGTGATGTAGACGCTGGTGCAAGCTTGAAGACTGCATACAGCCGCGGCAGCCAGTGCGCAACGAGAGGTACGATTCCAAACGTGGCAATACCGATGAGCACATAGCCGACAGACCGCGCAACGCTCGGGCAGTAGTGGTGGATGCTGCAGTACTCAGGTGGGAGATACTGCAGCTCAATAGATGCTCCATCGCCAAGCCTCAGGACTCCGCGCGTCCGTTCGTATGCCATGAGGAGCTGCGTATCTTCCGAGCTGCTCGTCCGCGGCCGTCCCGTCGACATTTCGAAAGACACGAGCGTTGTTGCGATTGGTGCAAAATCATATGTATTTGCGGCATATGCCGCAAATAATGACGCCTTATGAGCTCGACATCTTTATCTTCCGCGTCTGTGTTGGCTCAGCCCATCGTTTATTTGACCAGTGGACAGGATGCCGACTGGTATCGGCATAAACTTTTTCCCTCATGAAGACGGCACATGCCATAACTACTCGTGAAAAGTATAGCTTCGCATTCAATCGGACTCAGGATGCCAGCAGGCCACAACACAGCGCATTGTGATCCCGTCTATCAAATTAACGCTTTTGGTACGTTCACACGTGGGAAGATCGTGAACTGTTTACTGACCTTACAACGTCAATTAAGGACAAAACCAAGTAATTAAACATTTGGCGGGCTGATTCCCTAATTGCCCAGAGTCGCCCTGCATACTCTTTACAAAAACCTGATGCGTCACCCCTTGAACGTAAGACCACCTTGCGGTTCCTTCCCATCCCCTTTTCTGCTTGACGATGAACCCACAGGTATAGGACACAGAGCGCGGCGACAATTCTTGTTAAAACCCATCGAACTTTGCGTCAATGATCCATTTTCTCATCGAAATATAATTACTTTAAGCAAATATGCTGCTCCATCCGTGGAATGATAATGTGTACTATTCGGAGGCGATTAAGTAATCCTTTTAGGGGTAGGGTTACGACGTTGTCGGATTCAAATTTCAAGAATGTTCAGGCGATGGATAAATCGAGATCACAGACACTGCAACGGGCTAAAACACAAGACAAAGCTGAAGTAAAGGTAACTCGGAGTATGTGGTAGAACTAATGGATGCCCTGCACACACAGAGCAAGTATACTTTGTCCTTTCCGACAAGATGATAGAGCTCTTGGATTATCGTGCGTAGGCCCTGCCAGGACAGTCTACCGAGACTTAACAATTAACATATATCCTCGCATGCGCCGAACACATCTTCTAACCAATATCCTGGGTTGAATGCCATCAGCATCGACACATGGACAAAAATTTCCAGGAACTAAAAGGCACCATGACCTCAAAGAATATCTGATTGCGGGTAGCAATCGAATCCCATAAGAAATTGGTTCGTCATGACGCACTCTCAACAGCGCCAAGGACTCGCCAACGAATCATTGTCCGCAATCAAAGGTGGGGACTAGCTGCGTCTATATCGCCAACCGCGCATGCACCTGTGACTGCAATCATAAACGATGAACTGAGCTCTTTCGGCTTTTTCCAAGTCGCTACGGGCGTATCGAGTGTCGTCATGCATGGCCACCACCTTTGCAAATCCCATGTGATGCGTGAACACGTTAGCACCGACAGTTCTTGTGGTGAACACACTTCGACTGTTTTTGTACTAAATTAGTGCAACACCCTAAACGCGCTGTTTCTTCTATGACCCTGTGGCCGTGATCTGTTGACACAACAAGCGACACGCCCAGGAGCGATGCACCGCTTGTCGAGCCACAAGTCGAGATATCCAAGACTACCAAGAATGAATCTCGAGGTATTCGACAGCCGTCGAGCGCATCCGCTGCAAACCCCACAACGACGCATGCATGCCGATCCCGCTCCGATCCCACAAGGCAAGCGTTGCGACTCCTCGTTGAAAATCCAGCGGCGCCCTCGACCACTCAACGTGGCCCGATGGCGTGACTCACCCTCCCACCTGCGCCATTTGATTACCACGGCGATGACTCGACAGGCCGTGCACTGACCGTTCGCGTTTCGAACAATTTGTCGTCCACAATTGCCGTGATCCAATAGCTCTCTAAACGCACGATGCGGCCGATGCACGATCGGCGTCTGGCTGATGGCGCAAGGTCGCCACTTCGCAACGGCGCGTCGTGCAGCGCCTGGCGTTAGACCAGACTTGGTACGGGTGCAGAGATCGGCACTGCCGAATCAGTTGCTTGTTGGGAGCCCAGGCTCCGAACACCCGCTTGCGTCGAAGGCTCCTCGAGGTGCGCTGATGTTCTCGTATCTTTCCGGGTGGTCGTTCTGCTTGGAGCGTGGCTTGGGACTTGCCGTTTGTCTTTCGGCGAGTTTGCCTTTGTCGTTAAAGCTGTTTTTGTTTTTCCAGACACCTCGGATAAAAATAGGGGTCCCATTTTTTCGCGGTTTGTATGGCCTCTCGGGGGTTTTGAGTAGGTCCTCTCGAATCTTCGACCTTCGGATACGGTGCATGTGGGTTGCGTGAGACAGCGCCCGTTTCGTCAACTGGCACATGCTGCGTCAACAAAGCGGCGGGCCGATGGATCGCAGCTCTCAGATCTCAACTTCCGCCTCCATGGACAGTAGCCTCATGGACCCTTTGAACGCGTCGACGGCGCTCTGGCCCGCCATGGACGCTACATCTATCTTCCAGTGGACCGTGCTTTTGGCCGCCATCGCCATCACCTTCCTGCATCTTGCCCGGTCGCGCCAGGCGGCGCCGACGCTAAAGGGCCGACTCAAGCGGCGCATGTCGACGCTCGGGTGGGCAACGAAGGAGTCGGAAACCGAGTCCAACCGCTCCATTCCGCTAACGATCACGATCATGGAGGGAGCGCTTTCGCGTACCGCGCTGGGTGCCCACTTGCAGGCGCGTATGGCCGAAGACGCCGCGTTCTTCTACCGGTTTATGTCGCGGGTCGAGGACGGCAACTTTGTCGCCGACGCGACGTTCGACGCGATTGACCACATCACAACACACGAGCTTGTGGAGGGCGAGACGCCCCACGACGTGGCCGAGTCGCTCGCCAACAAAGCGCTCGACGGCAGCCGCCCGCTGTGGGCCGTGACACTCATCCCCGACGGTGAACAAACGTGGCTCGTCTGGCGCATTCACCACTGCATTGGCGACGGCGCGTCGCTGGCGATGGCATTCTTCAAGTTTTCGGATGCCACCGAGTTGCCATCGCCAGCGCCGACAGCGCCACAGGCCCCCAAGGTCAAGAAGCCCGCTACGCCGGTGCACATAGTCGTAGCCCAAATCTTGTGGTCCATTTTCATGTACGTGCGCAAGTTCAGCAGCATGATTATCTTCCCGGAACCGAGAACCGTGCTCAAGAAGGCAGGTCACGAGCGCAAGCGCCTGGGCTATACTCTCGATTTCAATATCGCCGAGACCAAGGCCGTCGGCAAGCACTTCCACGCCACGCTCAACGACGTTCTCGTGTCATGCATCGCTGGTGCCCTCCGTAAGACTATCGAGACCGAGACGCAAGCGCCCGTCGCGCCCTCGCTCTCGCTGCGCGCTGGTATCCCCATCAACATGCGCGGGCTCGCAGCCATCGCAACGACCTCCAACGACTTTAGCTCGCTCGTCGTGGACCTGCCTGTGGGCGAGGCCAACGCGGCGTCGCGTATGAAGCTCGTAGCCAAGCGTCTGACGGAGGCAAAGTTCTCGCTTGAGAAGGACTTTACACGCCTCGTGAGCCAGTTCATCATGAGTTTGCCTCGGGACCTAATGCGGCACGGTGTGCATTGGTCCGCCTCGAACGTAACGATCGCCATCACCAACGTCCGTGGGCCACCCGTTGACATCTTCTTCTGCGGCCACCGCATGAAGGCCTCGTACGCCTTCGTGCCACCGCCGCCGTCGGTCAACCTCGGCGTTGCCATCACGTCGTGGGGCACGTCCCTTGGGGTGACAGTGCTCATGGACACGTCCATCAAAGCCACCCCGGAGGCCTTCATCAACGCGATCGAGGCTGAGTTTCAAGCACTCAAGGCCAGCCTCAAGCTTGACTAAACCCTCTCCTAATTATATCTATTGTCATTCCTGCCAAACATTGTATCCTTGCCAACAGCACCATGCGTAGCCCAACGCCAAATGCGAACTACACGGCATCGAAGAGAGTGACGGAGGGAATCTGTTCCAGTTCGTGGCGGATGTACACGCGATCCTTGATGCAACAGGTGGGCGGTGAGCACTCGAATTGCACGCTGGGTGTGGTTCCCAGCCTGCCGCCCCTTCGCGAACAACGAGCTCATTCAATTGTTAAATGTTTACAATAATGCAAAATAGGATTTATTTTGGAGGCTTTAGGGGTTTAGGGGTTTAGGGGCATCACCTGATATAAGGTTTATAGGTGGTTGTCTAACTAAGGTGGCTTTTAATGCCCTTGGCCAGGCACACATGCCGAGAAAAACTTGCCATTTTTCCCTTTGTCACTGAATTCAAGTGATACCAGCACTGTTTTCCGCGAGCTGGGCATTTGGTACGCGTTGCGGTTGCGGGCGGCCAGAGCATGACGAACCGCGGGCTCGTAGGACGCTCCGCCGTAGTCGAGGACCGGGCTCATGTCGAGGACGGGAATATCCTTTGGCTTAGATCAGTCGGTAGGGTTGTCGGATCTTCCGCGTCGAGAATCTTTGGCTAAGTAGCGAGATAGTGGCCGAAGCGGGCGACCACCTTGAGTTTTATGCCCTCGTACTCCGTGTAGTTCGTGGGGGAAGGACGGGAGAAGGGCTCTTGATGAGCGTGGCCAGACCAACATCCTTTTTATCCGGGCCACACGGAGTACGTGGGCACGAGGATCAAGATGATTACGAACTTGAGCCACCACCTCGTGGCCCAGCAAAAGATCCTCAACGGCGACGATACGGCCATGACTGGTACCCCAGCACCGGTCGAGCCCAAGCTGGACGACATTCCCATTCTCGATGTACGGCCGGTCCTCGACTACGACCGAGAGTTCAACGGCTCCGAGGCACTACGGGCTTGCGTCGAGGACAGGAATGTCGTCCGGCTCGGGCTTGACCGGTGCTCGGGTTCCAGTCATAGCCGTGTCCTCGGCGTCAAGAATCTTCTGTTGAGCAACGAGGTAGTGGCCCCAGTTCGTGGTCTTCTGGAGGCTGATGCTCTCGTATCCCGTGTCAATAGTGACGACCGCCGGGCAAGTCGTGTGCCGAGCGGTGGCATGTTTTGTGGCCGAGCCACTCGTGGTGAGGTTGGGCCGGATCGGCGGTTGTGTCCCGAAGTCATGCCCCAGGAAGTAGAGGGCCACAGGCGCGAGAATAGCGCCGGTGAGTATGCCCATTACAGTGGTCATTACAATGGCGAAGGTGTCCATGGTTTCTCAAGTGTGCGGTGTCGTGACGATCGATAAATGACGTCGATCGTCTTTTCTTCAAGTGCAATTTTATAAAAAGTGCTGCAGTCACTACAAAACCCCAGTTGTGGCCGAAAGAGTAAAAAAAATATTCTCAAACCACTTGGGTTGAGTAAGGCATACCGAAAGCAAGTAGCGGTGCGTTTCAAGATTGCCCAATCAATTTGCACCAATTTACTCGCAACGCCTTGCGATTGGCAGAAAAGGAGCAAAGTGGTGACGTCGCGAGCTCAAAGTCGTGACGTCACGCTCGCCAAAGATCGCTTTTGAGACGTTCATTTCCTCTGGAATGTTGGTTTTGAGCATGATCTTTCTTTCGTGCGCACGACGGCGCGTGATTGGCTGGTGTCCGCGAATCGAAATACGTCGACAAAAACGTAGTGCAAATTGATTGGGTAGTTCTTGGAGGCACTAATGACGTCACGCATCCCAATGGCCGGTGATGACCTGGAAAGCGATCTTTCGTGCGCACGACGGTGTTTATTCCACCAATCGCAAAGCGCCATTCACGAAAGGAGCACATTGATTGGGAGCCCTAGTATCTTGCTTTCTGTATGTCTTGCGCTGACCAAGAGCGCCGATATTGTCATGCACTTTCCACAGCGACGAGGGGTTTGCATTGGCTGGACCTCCGGTCATCACATCATCGGAGGAGGAAGCAGGTGGCATCCCGACTTCTCATCGTCGTCATCTCGCTCTTCGCAGCAGCAATCTCTCGATTGGCGACGTATAATTTATATGTCATATGTCGCTCGCAATGGGTCAGAAGTGTGGCGAAGCTGACCATGGCCGTTCGGGTAAAATATACCATATTCGGAGGGACACAGCTTGAGAAGTGTGCTCTCGTTGTCTTGACGAAATTAGCCGACAACTACCCGAGAACTCTAGCGGCTATGAGCCGAATTTCGAATTCTAAACACGAGCCACAGCTGTTGAACTGAGTCTATTGAGATATAAACGAGCCACAGCTGTGATGAAGCCGAATTTGAATTATAATATTCTTCGAGCACCTTTCATATCTTGCACCATGCTTGAAGAACTCCCTTGACTGAGCTGAAGCAACCATTTGCTATGGAAACTAACGGATGCCAGGATAAATGCAAAATGCGCGGGGTGGAACGGTTCTCCAACGGTGTTGCCGCTTGTATAGATAGCTACCGCGCCCGCCCGACGGTCTGCAGGAAAAGCGTCTGTAGCGCGTCCGCAACGTTGGCGCCGGTCTGAGCTGATGTCTCGAAATATTCGTACCCGCGGGCTTTCGCCCACGTCTTGCCTTCGTCCTCGGAAACGACGCGGACTTTGTCGATTTTATTGCCGCAGACGACACACGGGAACTTGCCGCCACCAAACTTGGCGGCCTCTCTCAGCCACCCGTCCAAGCTTTCAAACGACCGCCGCGATGAGACGTCAAACAGCAAAAGAGCACCCTGTGAAAAGTGAGCAATGAACAAGGCTTGGGAGATCGACTGAGACCTGCGTATCCTTGTAAAACTCGTTGCGGACCTCGAGGTACTCGGGCTGGCCCGAGAGGTCCCAGAAGTTGACCCGAACGTCAGTGCCAGCGATGCGCACGGGTTTGACGCCGTAGTCGATACCGATCGTAGAGATGTACTTGGAGACAAACTTCTCTGTGGGTTCGCGTATTCAGAATCGCTAAACTGATGGCAACGGCACCTTCACAGTAGCGTTTGATGAGACAGCTCTTTCCAACGCCGCCGTCGCCCATCGAGATGACCTTTATACGAAGAACGCTGGGCATGGCCACGACGTCATCGCTGCAGTCCCCAGCGTTGTTGCCGCCGCCCGCGGCCGACTTCTTCCGTTGCATATCGATTGTTGCTAAAAAATCTGCTATCTATTTTTAAACTGAGACTGGTGGCCCAATGCACTTTGTAATACTGTTTTGGGCGGCTTGAGTTGTCGATTTGAGCTTCAAACGGCCAGCCGACAGCAATATCATGATAAATGTTGCCCTGTGGCTTACTTGAAACGATGACACCACGCGCGAAATATACTCGAACGCAACAGCATCGCCAATTATTG